>OX465296.1:205616381-205822881 GCA_949987735.1 Leucophora obtusa | reverse complement strand
AAAATCCTTAGTAGATATGTTGTTAAGTAACTACATACCATGTAATGGTAACTACTTAGTTACTTTTCTTATTACATTTTTTATTACATTTGTGTGGCGATGTCGTGCAAAATAATGTGTTTTCTTACCATCACCTCATACGAAACATCAAGAAATATGTTGTTACCTTTATGCTTAGCACTGACAAAAATAATGAGTCTAAAAATAGATTTAAAAAAAATTATAACAAATAAAATTTTATGCATTAAAGAAATTAAGTTTGCTAAAATCTAAAAATTTATTAGACAAAAGTGAAAAATTTTCTGTTGAAGGCATGTTCTTATCCGGATTTCATTTTTGCCTAAGGAAATCCTCAGGGGACGAAGCACAGTGCTTTGTCCCATAGACAAAAATAAAAAAAAATTAGTGTCTCCGATTTCGCTGAAAATATTTTTTTGTATATGTACTAAATTTACTTAATCCAGTAAATATTATTCTTTCTGGTATAACTCATTCTGTCTACACTAGAGGTCGCCAAAGTCGCTAAATTTTTAACATAGAATGTAATGAAAAAAGATAAAATTTTGGATCTTACACACGTAGTTCCAAACGAATTTTTTGCCAACCGAATTTTTGTAGTTCCAGGTACAATCACTTTTATTTATTTTTAATACCATTGTAACTACCGAAATTTATTTACAATTTTTGAATTTTTGTTGTGTTAATAGATTACTTTAATGTTTGTGGATTATAAATTCTATAAATAGAAAAACACGTTCCACAAAATTTATTTAAAAATTAAAATATTTTTGTCGCTAACTGGGATCGAACCCCCGACCCTCCGCTCTATTTAAATTTTTTTTTGTCAAATTTCAAATTTGAATTTCTTCAGGTTTGAATATTTTGTCTATAAATAAAATTATATCAACAACAGAAAATCTGTCTTTTAATTTGAATAAAAAAAAAAAAAATTAAAAAAAATTTATATCGCAAACTGGGATTGAACCGGCGACCTTCCGTTTGTCAGCCCATTGCTTTTCCTCTAGGCTAAACTCGACATAATTTTTTTTTGTCAAATTTCAAATTTGAATTTCTTCAGGTTGAAAATTTGAATATTTTGTTTTTGAATAAAATTATATTCACAACAGAAAATCAATTGTGTCTTTTAATTTGAATCAATACAAAAATTATTAAAAAAAAAAAGTAATTCCTTGGTTGAGGTTTGAACTCAAATCTCTAAGGCTATAGGGCTGCGTCTCTACCTCTTGCGCCACAGATACTTACGTTTAGTTGTTGTCTAACTTAGAATTTAAACACGCATATGTGTGAAACGAAAAAATATGATAGATTCCAAAATTTTATTATGGTAAATAAAATTTCTGTTCCTTGTCGCAATATATTATTAGAATTACCAAAATAATGGAAATTAATGGTTAAAGCTACTAAAATTAAAAAAAAAAATTTAAATTGATTGGAAAAACTAATTCTTTGGATAGAGTGATCGATTTTATTGAAACACAACTGATACTAAATTGTTGCTGCCGATATTTTATTCAAATGACTAAATCTTCTATAAATTGGTTGGTATTGAAGGTAATGTGGAAGTTAGTAATTTTTCAATATTGGTTGAAAAGCCAATATTTTGGATAATGTGACAGTGTTTTGGTTCATCATATATATTTTTTGTTCACAAATAAATATAACTTTCCTGATGATGAATTTTAAATAACTGCAAATAAAATTATTAAATGATGAAAATATTTCGTTGATTCCGATAGAATTCCAACCAATTTATTTTCTGTGTGCAAAAAATTGGTAAAAATTCTTTTTTAAATGTATTTTCCTTTTTCTAAATATTTCAGTATATTCGAATTAATAAAATATAATTTCATTGAAGAGTTAGCGGGTTAAAATGTTCCAAAAACTGTTCCTCGTAGTGTTTTACATAAGCTCGCTGAACACATCCTATACCTAATATGCAAGATTCCCATGGTTTCTCCCTAAAATCCAGGGTTGTGGGACATTTGAGCGTCAATTCTGAATAAGTACGAAATTAACCCTTAAACACATTTTAAGTTTTTACTTATTACTGGTACTGAAATTAAATTTTCAATGCTGATATCTTCAAAGGTTCATAGTAGAATTTCATGAAAAATATTTTTGCGCAACATTTTAACCCTCTAACTCTTTAACTTACGGGTCGTTTTTGTCTGTTTTAAAAAGCGGCCAAAAAAGTCCCTTTAATTGAAGAGTTAGAAGGTTAAAATGTTCGACAAAAATATTCCTCGTAGTGTTTTACATTAGTTCGCTGAACATACCCTATACCTAAAATGTAGGATTCACATTCATTCGTTTCCTATTTTAATTCTATTGAATTTTTTTGTTTTATAAAATTTTTTTTTAACCGCTTAAAATCCATTTTTTATGATAGGCATTTTTCTATTAATGATTCGATTTCACCCAAATTTGGCAAAAATATAGCTTGACCTTACATCAATTGATTTCATGGCAATCGGATAATTTTTGCAGCTGTTATAAAGACTTTAAGATAAAGGATATATGGCAGGACTAAGAGTCCTTGCTTCGATTTTGATAAAAATTGACACATACGTTTCTAGTTTCATGTGCATCTCAATGGATACTTTTTGTAATTTTACGATCATTTATGTAGCTAATATAATATTTGGCCCGATATTTTCAAAAAACTTAAATTTTTCTTAACTAAGGGGTTCTATGTCAGCGTACCAGATTTCAAAACTCTCTCTCCACTTCTTCTATTTTTTTTCCTATCGTTATATGGGATCTAAACACTGTGCGACGTTTTTAGAATTTCTAGAAATATTTATTAACTTAAATTACAAACTCAATGAAAGAACAATCTCGTCTAAAGAAAAAACAAAAACAACAACAAAAATTTTTTTACCACAATTTGCTTTGTCATCCTCCAATATACTATTCTATTGCTTTGACAGATCTAGCAATGTAGAGACATCCATTCATTTATGAACAACAATAGAAAATAATGTGTTTTCTAAAGTGTCAGTAACATTTAAATTTGCACAAGCACTTGTATATTAGTTTTTCTTAAATTTATTTTTATCGGGAAACACATTAATTGCATTAAAGGAATTAAATGTGCTAAGTCCCAAAACATATTTGACAAGCTTATTTGACGAATTGCGAAAAATGACCTGTTGAAAAAAACTTCGTCCCCTGATGATATCCTTTGGCAAGAATGAAATCCGGATAGGGACATGCCTTCAACAGATAATTTTTCACAATTTGGAAAGGAAATAAACCAACGTTTTTAAAAGGTTAATAATATTTAATAATATCTTTATACCTTTCAGATCCCCTAACTTATGTTAAAATAAACTAAGTTTAGTACTTAACCGTAGTTATGAATGTCAAATTTATATGGAAATATCTGTGATTGAAAATAAGCTACTCGCCCTTAAAGATATTCATAATTTTTAGGAACAAAAAATGGTCTTTTCAAAATTTGTATTTTTCTTACGAAGTATCCTTTTCTGATCCCAATTGTAAGCAGGATGTCGAGATATTTGTGTTAAGCATTGTTCTATAATAAAAAATCAAAAAGTTCCAAAATAAGGATGTGGTTTTTTACCACACTCCCAAAGTGAAAAATTTGCTTAAAAACTGGTAATTTTCGACCAATGCCTGAGTAGCTTAAATTTAAAAAGGTTACAAATATAAGAATAATTTTCTTAAATCGTTGCTTTTGAAAAAATGTTAAAAATTATATATATATTTCAACAAACTTCGAAGATACATAATTACACTTTTTCATCAATTGAATGTTTAAAAAATATTAAAAAAAAAAAATTTTTTTTTTTTTTCTTTAAAATGGTTTTTATTGTCGCCATTGGGTATCGAACTTGCGATCCCAAGATCTAGCTGTCTTTAATATGAAAATTCACTGGCATAAAAAATTACTTTGTCATTGCGAGATATTGTGTCTTACTCTCTTCAATAGAAGTACTTATTAAACAAGTGCAAAAGGTGCACTGGAATTAAGCATTTTTTTTACTATTTTCGCAGGTACTAGATAAACAGAAAATTTTCATCGTTTTATATTTTATATATTTTTAAATATTTACGCTGTTATTCAAAAAAACTTCTTAATTTAGCTTTAAAACATGAATTTTCTAAAGCATTCAATATCTCTATTAAAAAATTGTATTCAAAAACATACAATAAAAGTTTGTTAATTTTGTTTTTAATTCTGGCAACACTTTGTATATTCTCTATTTTTATTGTTAGTGATACATGAATTTATTGAACGATTGTCTCGGTAATTGTAGGTAAATATATTGTTTTGTAAATTTTGGAAATTAAAATGTTTTATTACAAATCAAAACATATTAAAAAAAGATTTTTAAACATTACTGAGAAGTAATAATGGGAACAAACTGTGTTAAAGAATTTTTTATATTACGAATACTGAAAGTATTCGAATATCGAGTATGGTTTTATTATAAATGCATCACTATTTTATTGAATTTGTTTTTAATTTATTTTCATGCAAATTTGGGAAAATTTTCGAAAAAAGAGTTTAGTCTTGGAATTTTTGTAGTTTTTTTGTTTCGATTGGATACAAAATGTTGTATTCCATCTATTCTTGGGTGGATGAACCTTAAACAATTCATTTAATCATTGTAAATTCACTTTTTTTAGTTTTTTACAATGGTTTTCTTTTTCCAAACTTTATCAAAGAGATATTTTAGGCTATACCCTGCTTTTAGAGTTTAATAAATTTTTCTTTATTAATCATTTGTGAATATTCTTCTAAGTTAAGTTATACGTCTAAGTTAATTTTATTAATTTTTAAATAAATGTAATTTACATATTTTGTATAATTTGTTACAATAGTTTCTTGTGTTATTTTAAATATTGCTTATTTTTTTACAGATTCCCTTGATAAGGACCAACGTTGTTTTGGTCAAAATATTGGGTTTTTAAATAAATAATAAAATTAAAAACGAAGAATAATCTTGTTTTAATTATTGGTTTTTAATTTTTTAAATTTTAAATAAACTGACCTCAAGCCGAACTAACGAAAAAGAACAAAAATATAGAATTTAAAAAAATTAAAAAAACAATAGAAAATAATATTAGTCCCACCTGGAATTGAACCTGCGAACATCTGTTTAGCAAAAACTTTAACAAAATCACTTTTTTGGATAACTTCTAGAGTAATAATGCTTTAGAAGCAACTCTTAGGTGATTTTTTGTATGTCGTTTAGAATTCCTTCTAAGAAAGCTGTAAAAATGTACTTACGGATATATTGGAAGCAATGATGGAAGTATTTTTTTTAGTTGTTCAGAATTAATTGTAAAAAAGCAGTAAAGATACACGGATACTTCTAAGCATATGTAACTTCATTTTTTTCAGGGACATTAAAAATACTATTCAACAAATTTTATGTTTATGAAGAACCTCCCCCTGCAATGTACATTTTCTATTAAACTTTTGTATGCTAATGCCGAATCTGGTAAAAAAAATTGTTTTCAATGCAACGTTTTTGAGAAATAGCTGTTTTAAAATTTGCGTCCGATATCCCATTTTTTTTAAATTCGTAAACTACATAATTTTACCTTTCATTTGGGTATAATCATGAAGGCGGTGTAGTTCAAGGGCATTTTACTGGTGATGCAAGGAAATTTAAAATTATCGTTTGTTAATTTAATCCTTATAAATTTCAGATTTTCAAACTAAAATTTGGCACGTCCTTCTCAAGCATAAAATGGACACTTAAATAAATATTTCCATAAATGAACCTGCCATTAGCGTGTCAAAGAAACGACCTGATTGTATATAACAATTTTTCAGCAGAAAACTATGCGCGTGCATTAACTGTCCATAAGTGCTGTTGTATAATTTAATTTAGCATTTTGTTATTTATAATGTAGAGAAAAAAATCATATTAAAAAAAGTGAACGTTTTTCTTACTGGGCTGCTGCTAAACAAAACCTAATGAAAACTTTGTTACAGTTAGAATTTGTTCGCAATTAATATGTTAATCTTGTTTAAAGTTTTTGAATTTATTTTCAAATATTTTATGTTTTTATATTGAAAATATGTTGCCGGTATTGTATTTATTGTTGTTTTAAATAAAAAATATTTCAATGTTAAACAAAGCAACCACCAGCAAAACAGTATGAAGGCTGTGCAGTTTTGTTCGTATTCCAATCACGTTAAGCGGCCCATATGTTCAGACATTGGTTTAATGCATAGCGAGTAACGTACGTATGAACGTAAAGTTCTCTTTTCCGTTTCCGTTTTATTCATTTTTATTTTTAACTTTTTATTTTATTCTGTTTTTTTAACAATAATTTTGTATGGTTTTTTGTTTGAAATTTTATATTTCAAAACCAAAAATACAAAAAGGGCATGTAGCTAACCATTGTTGCCACAGTCGTTACCACACTTTGTTTTTTGTTTTGTCTATGTGAGACGAAAATACATGTGTTCATATGTAGTCGCCGCCGTTTATTTTTCCTTTTTTCTGTACATTCGTCAGGAAATTTAAAGCAGACAGTACAATCATGCTTAAGGGTTCCGTTCAAGAGTTACACATACACACTTATAATGCGAAAAAAAATTACTGATGTTTTATGTTATTACTTTAAGCATTCCGGTTAACCCTCCAGTGCACAAAGCCACGAAAACGTGATCTTCACATTTTAGGTTAGGTTTTGCTAAATAATTAAGTTTAATAAAAAAATTGGTTGTTCTTCCAAAGACAACTTAATTAAGTAATCGCAGATTATACTACAGATAACTTAAGGCCCAACTATATTAAACGAAGTTGAATTAAGGAAAAAGAGATATGTTTTGAAGTACCCATATCTAGATTAAGTCATATTTGGAAAGATACATTCCTATTAATTCAGTCAATTTTCAATCGAAACTCACCATACCCAACTTAATCAAGTTAAAAACATTAAAAAAAAAAACTATTGAAATACAAAATAACACTAACAAAAGCACAATAGACTAAATAAAACTATAATAATTCTAATAAAGGTTTAAAAACGTAAAAAATCAATTAATTCGCAAATTTGGGTATGGCAGAATTTTGAACAATCTAAAGTTAAACTATGTTGACTTTTAATCGAAAATTAACGGAAATTTCGACACCAATGTGAAAATCGAAATATATATGAACATATATTATCATACACTGACTAGTATATGATCATGCATATGCATACATGATCATATACGTAATTGTATAGTTCAATGTATGACCATACATCATCTCATATATTACCATATATCTTCGGATCCGCAATTTGAGGGTATATGAACGTACATGTTCATATATGACCATATATACTCACATATGATTCATGTATGCTCATATATGATCATATATGGCCATACACCTCCATATACCCTCAAATTTCGTTAATTTTCCGAAATTAAACTAAGATTATTATTTTTAGACCTAGAAAAACAATATCAAGGAATTCCATAAATATCCGCTCGGGAATAACTGTTATATTAATATGTTTAAAAAAAGTTAAATCTCCTAAAATTTGACTTCTGACCTTACATAGGGGCAATTTAATGTATTTATATTTCGCCCTTATTTTCAGAATTGAAGTATTTAATATTGTGTTGTTATATTCTGGCCGAAATTATTTGGAATTAGAAGAAGAAAAAAGAAAAACTTCCATAATAGCTAAATAAATGCCAAAAATTGCTGTTTTTTTCGAAATCCTCTGAAATAAAATCTCTGCCCTAGCCAAATGAAAAAAAGGAATTCCTATAATTCTTATAGTTTTTAATCTCTAATATGTTCTTAATAAAACTCTATAGTCCAATAGTTGATTTTTTAAAATTTCTTTAAAAAAATTTTAAAAATTTAAAAATAGTAGTTTTGAAAACAGTGTTTAAGAATTCTCACGTTTTTGGTACTAATTTGAAATGATTTAGGAAAAGACAATAAGAAAAATACTTTTTCATCTAAGTTTCTTGGAACTTATAGAATAAAAAAATATTTGTGTAGTATATTATTTCAATAAATTTTAAAATTTGGACCCGAATTTATTGACTAAGTGGTCTGCGACACATTAGTTGGCTGGGGAAATTGTAATAACTCGGCTCTTTTTAACCGATTTAAGTTTTTATTGCTCTATTATAAAGAGAATTCACTACAAATACGATTATTTAATGGTTTTAATTCGAATTAGTTTTAAAATACCAATGCTTTCGAGAAAATGCACAAAAAGTCATATTTTTCCCTTGTAATCCGTGTCCCAAACTTCAGGGCCGATGCGGCACGTCTTCCCGACATCCGATTATCCTAATTTTTTGAGAGACGTCGTTTTGTACCCAAATTAATATTTCCAGGGGGTAGCCCGATCAAAAACTCGAAACTTATTTTCTTCCATACAAGCTTGGAACACCCTAATGAACACAGAGCTGTTTTGAAATAGTAACCACATTAAAAGTTGGAATAACTGTTAATTAAAAAGATTAAAATAAGGTTGTATCGACTTGTTTAGTGCTTAATTAAGCACTTAATCCAACTTTTACGAAATTAACTTTTGTGTATAATTTAATTTAATTTGTTAACTTTTGGATATATTAGTTGTGGTTATAGCTTTACTCTTCTTCTTATTTATTTAACACATCTGCTGCCGCACAAAAATGCAGGTGTGTAGAAAAAAAATAAAAAGGAATTTCAATTACGAAATTTATGACAATAATTTTTAATTGGTTTTCCGCTTTTTGCAATGCCTTTCATAACCATGTGTTCAGCAGAAAAAATAAACAAGAAGCTCTTCGAAAAAAATTTGTATCGTTGTATCGCCTACACTAACAGAAAAAGTTTGTCAAAAATTTAGTTAAAATTATTAAAACTTGGTTAAAAATTACCTTGCAGAAAAACTGCTAACATTAGCAGACTATTTTTGTTAAATGTTAGTAACATAGGAACAGAAAAAATAAAACTCGGATTTAGTTATATTTAAGTTAAAGTTTAGTTAATATAAAATAACAACTTAAGCTGCTAAAATCAGCAAAAAAAATATTGTTAAATTATTAGTAGACTAAAAAATCATTAAAACAATTTCAAAATTTAAAATTTTTCGATGTTTTATTGAAAAAAAAAAAATGCAGCGTTCTAAAATCAGCAGTTTAGTATATTTTAGCAAATAATTCTGTTGATTTTAGCACAACAGACTGTTGTTTGTATTCAACTAAATTATAACTTAAAAATAGCAAACGTCTTGTAGATATAACCAGCAAAAAAAAAAAAAAAATGGAAGTCATGCTTTACAAAACAACTTTTTTCATTCCTTCAAAAGTATGCGTTAGTGTATTTTTACTTATTTTTTAGATGTATTTCTAAACAACACCCAAAAAATCACTTAAGTATTGCTTCTAAATTGATTTTGATACAGTTTATTCTCAAATAGATTTTTTAAATTTTTTCGATTGTTTTTTATTTTTTTTTTAGTATTTATAACACAGTACATGATGCATCTGGATTGCGACACATCATTTCTAATATACTTTGTGATGCAGATCACTAATATGGCACTAAAATTTTAAAGTTAGCTATAGTTTAAAAAATATTTGCTAAAAATTTTTGTAGAAAAATAAAATTTTCCAAAAAAATACAAACTTGAAAGTAATATTTTTTGCAACATTTTAAAATGATGAAATATGCCCTTTAATTTGATATATTGCACGTTTTGACAGCTGCTACAATATTCCCTATAAATGCATTTAAATTTGAAATTTCTCTTTTTCCACAATTTCGTTAATAAATAATCTGCGATAAAAGCAATATCCAATATTTGAATTTGTGCCTTTAGTAAACAACTTTTGTTACTTAATTTATCAAAAAAAATTCGCATTTTCTGTTTTAATTTTAAGTTAAAATTGACTACACCTGAAAAAGATTGAATTTTTGAACACCTAAAAATGAAGGAGTCTGTGACAAATCTCAAATTATATAACCCAGATTGAACTATTAAGAAATGTAAAATATATATTTTCTAATCACTTTCAACGAAGTTTTAGATAACTGAAGTGAAAATTGCTAAAAATATCGATTTTAAAATATTTCATGTTCAAAAATGAACTTTATTTCCTTTTGCCATGGTAAATTCATATAAAATTAATTTGAAATAAAAAATATATAAAATTTGTATTTCAGATTGAATTTTCTGTAAATGTTGATGCAAAATTTGTGATTCTTTTGATACAATCAATTTAGTGGAATATGAATTTACATCACGTGTTAAGATTTTGTAAAATAAGAAAATAAGTGAAGTTTTCATTTTAATTGCAAATATATCCTTCTAACAAACAATTCGTTCTGTTTACGCACCGTTTTCGGTCCGTCATAAACGGAATCCAACTCCGTATACGTATCGTTTTCTGGATTCGTATACGGACCAGAAAACGGAACATAAGGAACATCGAAACTGATTCGAATCCGTTGAAAATCCGTCAATGACGGACCGTTTACGGACCGTTTACGGACCGTTATGTCGTGTTAAAAGCCGATAAGTCCGTTTAAAGTCCGTCAATGACGGATCGTTTACGGACCGTTATGGCATGTAAAAAACGAACTAGTCCGCTGAAAGGCCGTCAATGCCGGACCGTTTTCGGACCGTTATGTCGTGTGAAAAACTGAGTATTTCCTTGTCCGTATCCTACCGATTTTTTCCACAAAAATGGGGCATATGTTTATTATTTTCAATACACAATACTTTTTTTGATTTTTATAAATTCATTAATAATTATTATTTAAAAATACTATTAATAAATTTCTAATTAATACAATTACAATATTTAGCACATCCGGCTCGGTCAGTGTTGCCACCAGTAAAACAAAAATTTACACAGCTCAAGGTAAAAAATTATCCAAAACCGTATGAAATTACACAAAAAAAATTATAATTTTTTAATATTACTTCAAAATAAAGAAGTAACCATAATTGACTTAAGCTGAAATCACAATTAAGTTTGCTTAAAATTTGCCTGAATTTTTACTCAAATGAAAGAGCGCCGATATTTGGCCTACCGAAATTTTAAAATTTTTGCTAGTTGCGAAGTCATTTTATGGTTTTTTGGGCGTTTTATTTTTCCATTGTAATGTTTTAATTTCTTTTGATTGTTTGAAATGTTTTTAATTTGATTAAGTTAAAAATTAAAAATATGGCCCTATGCTCCAACTTGGAACGACGGAAATGAATATATATAATATATAAGTTAAAAATTAACCAAATTTATAGAGATGAAACTTTACGAAAGTTCGCTTAAGCTAAATTAAGCTTAAGCTACTTTCCTTAATTCAACACCCAGAAAACAGTCTCAGTTGTGGCCACCGAATTTGTTGCCAATCGAATTCGTGCGGTTACGACAACTATCTTTATATTAAATTATATTTCTCGTCGTGAAAGCCAATATTCGGTTGTCTTATTCAATATTATGTTCCACATAAATATTATCTTCCACAAAATTTTATTGAAATTAAAAAAACTTTTTTTGAATTTTCTGGTATTGAACTATTATTCAGGTTAATAGTTCACACTCTTACCCACTGCACCACAACCACTTTTAATTTTCTTAGCCATATTTAGTGTTTATACATATGAATATTTTATTTTAATTAAAAAAAAAGACATATAAATTTTTGTCTTGTCCGGGATTCGAACTCCGGCGTACTAGGCCAACTCTATACCGACTACACCACAAACACTTATTAATTTTGAAGTCTAATTTTGAATTTATATGTTTTGCTTGAAAAACAAATATGTGACGCGCAAAATAGAAAGGGACCCTTAGGTCCCTTTCTCAGGAGAGCCCAGGAGATGTTCAGGAGATGTTGTCCACATCAAAAAAAAAAACAAAAAAATTGATTTTTTACCCTTAGGTCCCTTTCTTTATGCGCTGTCACATATAGTAAAAAATTCGTTTACCAATACCAATCAATAGTTGTGTGTGCTATCAATACAATCCACAATTCGGTTGGTTCTACAGAAACTCGACTTTATGGTCATTTTTGATTAGGATACCCGTATTTGTAGTTACCACTTTCGAATATTGAAATTTTTTTAATAAAGGTTATCGGTAAAACCAATTTTCTTGCATATACACTAAATAAATGGCTGTTTCTACTGCATAGAATTACTGAACTGATACTAATTTTAAAATTGATTTGGAGATACCAATAATTTGTTAAAAGGATTGTTTTTTAATTAATTTTCCCTATTTTTAATACCTAGTAAAATATTTCTGGTGTCGTATTCACTTATAGGCAACTGCAAATAAAATAACGTCCTGGTAAATTCATTTTAATGGTCTTTATCGAATTCCAACCAATCTTTTTTCCTGGGTGAACTTCGCTAAATATTGTTGTGCCTTGGCTAAATATAGTTGGGCACCTACAGCTTTTTAAGTTTGTTCGAAAATTAGCTTTATTTTTCACCAAATTAAAGAGCGCCCATATTTGACTTACTCAAATTTCGAATTTTCGCCAGATTTGCGAATTAATTTTATATTTTTTTAATTGGTTTATTGTTAGTTTCAAATTTGTTTTGTTTGTTTAAAATGTTTTTAAATCGATTAAGTTGGGTACGATAACTTTCGATTGAAAATTAACCAAATCAATAGAGATGGAACTGTTCTAAAGCTGACTTAAGATAAATATGGGTGCTTTAGTGTATTTTCATGTTATCGATTTTTCCCTTAATTTAACTTTTTAAATATATTTGGGCATTAAAGACAAGACATATTAAAATTAACTACAATATAATGCACTGAACTATAGCTTAAATATCTGAGTTGCTGAATTATCTCAAAATCAAAAAATTATTTACAAAATCTTTGTCTGCACTCCAATAAAAAAGTTTGTAAAAAAATTCGTAAACAGTTTCCAATCGCACTATACTATTTTTATACTGATTATTAGTACAATTTTTATTTTTAGTAATCATTTTTGCTATTCTCTTATTACAAATTACGGATTTTTTTTTACTAATTTTCGCTGCTGATTTCAGAAAAACATTTTACTAATTTTTCAAAACCGAGTGCTAAATTTAGCAGAAAAATATACCAATTTAAAAATATTTTTTTTTTGATTTTTTACAATTCTTGTTTAGTTTATATTTGTTACTATTGATATATTCTTCGTTTAGAAATAACACCCAGAAAATTTTTTTGCATCTCCAATGCACAAAACGGCAATAACTGAAGAACCGTTTGTAATTTTGACTCCAAATTTCAAGTACAATGAAGTAGTTATACGCTTGTTACAATCGAAAGAACAAACATTTTTTTTTTAGATTTTACAGTTTTTTATTTTTTAGTACAATTTTTTGCTAATTTCAGCAGATTGATTTTAAATTACAGTTTACAGCAATTTACTGAAATTTAATAGCTGCAACTAATTATTTATACTAATTTCATTGTACTAAAATTATGATATTTAGTAAGTTTTTTAATTGATTTTAGCAAATCGATTTTGAATTGCATTTTACATAAATTTTACTAAAATTTAGTAGCGGCTACTCATTTTTGCTACTAGTTTTATTGGACAACAGATCAGCAGACATGTGTTGCTAAAATTAGCAAAAAATACCGCTGGCCTCAAAACAGTTAAAATTCCCGTAATAACAGCAAAATTTTCAGTAGCCATTACAGACTTTTTTGGTTGTGTGTACTATTATTACTAGTTTCTATTCAGTTATTAAAAAGTCACAATCATAACAAACCCAAATTTCAATCTTACGCTACATTTGCAAATGATATTGTAAATGTTTCACAGACAAACTCATTTAGTCTACTTTAAACATCGACTGATTTTTATGAAATTTACGAAAATTTCTCTAAAAAGTGAAATTACACAAAAACTACACAAAAATGTCATTATTCAAAAATTATCCAAGGAATATGAAAACAGTCCCGTTTTTGAATAATTATTCAAAAAGTGGCAACACTGGGCTCGGTTTACCTATCTATCCAGCGCTTAGGGACCCAGAGTAAAATCGAACATATATATGAAAAAGAGACAATAAATTAGTTATGGTTTAATTGACTTTGTACACGGTGCAAATTCTCACATGTTAAACACAAAACATTAAGTTTCATAAATCTTACCTTGCTACTTGATGTTGTTTGATTACTGGTGTGATATTCATTGCATATTCTCCATATATTCCCGTTATAATAATATTTTCACCGACTTTTCAAAAATATAATTTTTTATTTTGTAAACAAACTGCAACCGATAAAATCCGTATTTAAAGTACGGAAACGGATACACCAAACGGAGTTAAAACGTATTGTGTTCGAAAATCCATTTATACGGTCCGGTAATGTTCCGTATACGTACAAGCGTTGATGGATACGTACATTACGGATAGTTAACGTGCCGTAAAAGCCGGATTCATGAATCCGTACGTGCCGGAGAATCCGTAAAAATGTTTCTTGGTTCTGAAAGTCCAAAGTCTATACTTTTAAAACATATTAAAAATTATCCGTGGGTTAGTCAGGTGTATGAATAAATAAGAAATTTTAACGAAAAAACTGACATAATCAAAAAAATAATTTTCGAGTTATCCAAATTTTAAGCTTTTACAATTTTCGAATAAATGCTAGATTATCGCCATCTTGCGAAGGCTTTTTGAAACAACTAATAAAGTTGTAAACAATATAACATTACAACCTTTCCAGAAAGGTATTACTTATAAAAATGGGATAAAAAATGTGGCAGATAGAGGTAAAAGTATATAAGTAAAATTATTTTATGCTTGATGATGAAATGGTGATAATGATGATGATGATGAAGTTGATGAAAACAAGCATATTTTAGAATACATCAGCGATAGATAGCTAGATTAGTAATCTTAAGGTCGCAAGTTCGATACCCGATGAAATTTTTTTTTTTTTTAAATATATAATTTTCCCTCCGATTTTCTGTTTTCTTTTAAAGTACTAAAAAAATGTTGAATTGGCATTATTCTCCCCTGTTACAACTCAATGTTTAAATCATGGGTGTTTCTGTTAAAAAAGAAGTACATGTAGATCACTAATTGTAATAATTTTTCTACTGCTTTGGCATCTCCTTTTTGCTGCGAATTTTTTTTTTTTTTTTTTATAGAATTTAAAGTAATATGTTCGTTATAGTTTGAATTTAAATAACATTGCCCAAATGCAGAATAATTTTATTGGTTTTTATAAGCCTGTTAATAAAGGACTAATAAAAATCCAATTGATTATTTGAATAAGGTACCTAGCTAAGCAAATTCAGTCATGCTTTATAAGCCACTTCTTTCATTCCTTCTTTAGGGATAATTCTGGAGAACTCCAAAAAAAAAATCACTTTATTCATTGCTTATAGTTTATTTCCGAACAGATGATTTCGCATCCTGGCGGGATCAATATTATTTAATTTTTTTAAATACTTAAAACTAATTTGTTTAAATCAAAATATGGCTAAGCTGTCGAACTCTACGTTTGTAATGTGGGAATGCATGGGTTCGATTCCTACAGCCGACAAGTTGTTGAAAAAAATTATCATATAGAGACAATCGGACAATAAAATATAAACAATAATACAATTTAATGGAAAATAACTGATGACGCCTGTCCAAAAAGAAAAAGGCAGAAACTAGATCTAGTCTGATTTGCAGATTAATAATGTGTTTATAACTTTGAAAAAATGTCTATTTTTCTTCATAATCAAAAATTTTTTAATTTATCAATTTTCAAAAATAAAAAAAAAGATTACAAATGATTAAAATAGCCTTTTCTGTACTTGCAAAGTATTGAAAAAATACTAAATTGCAGTACACCTTTTGTACTCGTTCAAAAAGTACTGAAAAAATGTTGAAGTGGGAGTACTTCCCTCCTATAACAACTCAATATTAAAATCATAATAATATTAAAAAAGAAGCACATATAGATTATTAATTGTTGTGCTTTTTCTACTGCTTTTGCATCTCTTTTTTTTGCTGGGTATTGACTGAACAAAGTAGCAAATAATTCCATAATCAGACACAAAAATCGAATCTCGGTAAAATCTGTTTAATTTTATACAAAAATAATTGGGATCTGTTGATTTTTTATTAGTTTTTACGAATTACTTTTAAACTTTATGTAAAAAAAATGATCTGAACGTTTGTTTTGTTTTTAATTTCTACTTATGCATTGATTTTAGTTGTTAATTTCTACTGTCATTTTTAAGAAAAAGTAATGAAATAAAATTGTTAAACTCGATTAATTTCAAAATCTTACCCGAATAGTCGAGTAAGTTTAAAAGTTTAAAATCGAATTACAAGGAAAGACTCCCAACGTAGACCGGCAGATCTTAATAAGCTTAGAATAGGTGCACTCAGGGAATTATGTAGGTAAAATCAACTGCAAATGACAGTTAAAATAACTGCATTTGCACTTAAAAAGGTGTAGACTACATTTGCAGTTAAATTAACTGTAATATGAAGTAATTTTTAACTGTTAAAAATCAACTGACAAATGTAGTAAAAACAACTACAAATGCAATTGAAACAACATACATGCAAATTATTGTAAAACTGTACAAACAACTGCAAATGTTAAAAAAACATAAATAAATTTTTTTTTTTAAATTATTAATTTAATAAAAAAACAAATTTATGTAAACACTATTAACTTAATTTTATTCTATAATAAATTTAAAATTGAGAAATCAAAATTTACACTTAATGTCACTTTTATTTTTCACTATTAAGATGTTCTTGTACATGTCCGTCTGTGAGGGATGAAATATGCTGTTGTTTGGCTTCCTTTTTTTTCTCCAGGTAGAAAGGGATGAGAATATAAAAGAACTGAAAGAAAATAAATACAATATTTTTTTAACATTCCCCGTAAATAAATTTATATTATAAAACTTACCTTATTATTTTAGTAATTTAATAAAAAATATATAACCTTTTCCGTATTACGCGTCCTCACTCTTTGGCGTTGTTTTATGACTAAGACAAGAGAAAACATGTTCTTCTCATATTCTTTCACTAGAAATTTCTAAACAAGTGATAACTACACAAATAACTGTCATGTAGTAACTGCAGAACTTTTCTGAGTGTGGTAGAGGGGAAAAATTTAAAGAGTACGTATTTTTTATAGCTACCCAATCTCATATTTAAGGGTTAAAAAAGGGGTCAAAATGACCCAATTTTTCGTTTTTTCGGTTTATTTCATATTTGTTTGAAAGTAACTATATGCAGTTTTGACATCATAAGAAAGGTATTGGAGAGGCCCATTTACTGGCTTATAAAACATGCTCGAGCATGTTTATTTGTTTATTGCATAACAGAAAATTTTAGGTGGTTTTGTATGACGATGTATACAGAGTTAAGAGCCAAATTATTATATATTAATCCTTATAATATTTAAGTGAGATGGTGTTTCGGCTTTTTTCGATATTCGGCCCACTTCGGGTTTGAGACAAGTGGTATATATTTTTAAAAATTTGGGAATCTCTGGCACTTTAACATATACAATATGGGTATAAAACTTTTTTTTTTTTGCGAGTACATGCTGGATGTGTAAAAATAATTTTAAATATCAGAAATTTCGCCGTACAAGAAATTATGGAAAATTGAGTTTTTTCGAAATATTTTTTTTTTTGGCTGTTATACAATATGCAAAGTTTTCCGTATCAGCTAATGTAGTCTTTCCTTGTTAGTCGATTACGCGCGCAAAACCAAACCCGAGTAATTTGAATAATTTAATGGCTACCACTATTTGGCAGATTAATTAACAATATACACAAAAGAACTGAAATTATTTAAATAAAAGTAATTAATTTTTTTCACGATTCTATATTTGAAATTTAATATTTGTGTATAACTAACTATTCATTTGTTTTTACCGATTTATTGTTATTCAAGGAAATTAAAAATATATTTCGTTTCTTTAAATTATATTTTCTATTATTTTAACTTGCAAAAATTTTTATTATAAGTCTGTGCAGAAACCCTGTACTCGTATTTTGCTGTAATCCAATTAATTCAAAGTGAGAGCCTACCTTCTTTTGGCCTACTCTTGACACTACTAAAAGAAATATTCTTTGGTTTTGAGAAAATTTCTAAGAAATTTAGCAATCCTCTAAGAAGATTTTTCAAAGTATTTTCTTCTGTTATAATTAGTTTTATTTAATCAAGTGGTTTCAAGGGGCTTAATTACCCTGATCCCCAACTGGATACGCGCCTGCAATAACGACTATTTGGTAGAATTATTAACGCAATCAGAAGACAGAGCATTGGGGGTTTAGTTTAACAAGGAAATATAGTACAAGGAGAAATAAATATTCTAAATGGATGACTGTAATTATAACTGTTGACACAAACATAATGGTCTTTAGATTTGCTGTTGTTATATGAATTATAACTCTAACACAGAATGTATTTCACCGAGATTTTTAAGATTTGTGCCTACACTTGGAAATAAAGTTTTCAAAGCCCGTTTACAAAATATGCGATGAGTTATTTTTTCTCTATTTGCCTTGTTTTTTATCCGGTTTTTAAAAAAGGACGATTTTTGAATTATTCAAATAACAGGTTTTTAATGTCGAATAATGGACAATTTTTAATATTTTTGAGGGTGAAAAATAAAAAAAAAATTAGTCATTTATTAATTAAAAATCGTTTATAGTTTTCTAATGATGCAACGTTTCGGTGTGACGCCCATTTGTTGCTAATCGAATCGTTTAGTTGCATCAAATGCATTTTTGATGCAACTGAAATTCCGCTGTCACGTTCAAATTAATTCTGTCGCAATTGGTTTTCTGTTATCACAACTGAAAAACTCGGCTATCACAACCGATCCATTCGATTGGCTTCGTTAGTGGATTGGCGGTTGTCAGCAACGTATGTGTTGTCTAGGTGTTTGATAATGCAGCACAAATTGTTCTGCAAACAGTTATTTGGATTTTTTTTTTCACTAGATAGGTAAATATTGAATAAAAATCTAACCCTCGATTCATAAATGCTTGGTAAAGTTATAGCAGGTTTACAAAACGTCATTTTCATACAAAATTTGTTCATTAAACCTCCTCTAATTTTACAAAGCGTTTATGAATTTAGGGGTAAGTATTTAAAAAACTTTAAGTTTTTGGTTATAGGCGAAATTGGGTTTTAAATATTCTTAATATGCTATACTAAGTTTTTCATTTCCATCACGTACATCTGTGAACTAAAAAAAAGATATTTTTTCGAAAACAGAAATTTAACAAACCAAGAAAATATTTACATGTCAGAGCCAATTTGATTTCGAAAATCAAAATTTAAATTTTCTGTTGCGATTTTTATTTTTATTGTCAGCCAATAAAATGTTCATATTTCAGGATAAAAAATCCATAAAAAATTCAAAATATAACTAAGTGTTAGGAAACGATATTCAATTAAAAATTTTCAATTATCTTAAACCATTTGGTTGTGTAAAATTTCCAAACTCTTTTTTTCCGAATTACACTCATAGAAATAAATCTGTAAAAATAGCAGTTTTATCTGTTGCTGCAGATAAAACTGCTAAAATTAGCAAATTTTTTTTCTAAATACTAGTAAAATGAGAACAGCAAAATTAAAACGGTTAAATTTGAAGAATTTTAGTTATATTTAGGCCAACTTTTAGTTAATTGAAAATAGAAAATTGTACTGTAAAATCTGCAGAAAATTTTGCTAAATATTTGTGGACTAAAAATAACAAATTTAAACCGCTAAATCTACAAAATTTTTCGCTATTTTTAAGCTAAATTTAGTTGAATGCAAAGAGCATTTTATTCTGCTAAAATAAGCAGAAATATTTGCTAAAAACTTGCAAACGGCTGTTTTCAAAAGGCTCGATTTTTATTTGCATTAAAAAAAATCCAAAAAAAAGAATTCGAAAATTTTAAATATTTTGGTGATTTTTTAGGCTACTAATTATTTAGCAAAATTTTTTGCTGATTTTAGCAGGTTAATTTGCTATTCTCCATTTACAAAAATTTAGCTCAAATACAACTAAAATTCTGTATATTTAACAGTTTTATTTTTGCCGTCCCTATATTACAAATATATAGGAAAAAAATCTGCTAATTTAGCAGATTCTTTATGCAGCATCATTTTTAACTAATTTTTAGTAGTTTTAACTAAATTTTTTACAGACTTTTTGCTATTAGTGTAAAATTCTGTATATTTAAGAGCTTTATGTTTGCTCTTCCTATTTTACTAATATATAGCAAAAATAATCTGCTACTTCGGCAGTTTTTTCTGCAGCATTATTTATAACTACACTTATAAAAAAAGTTTGTACAAAAGTCTGTTAAATGCGTTCTGGCGCAAACGAACTGATTTTTTCTGTTATTTTTTCTGAAAATTTAGGATTGAACTAATATTTTGTAAATCCCATTAACAATTACTTTTATCCGTATTTGCACTAAGTTTTCATGCTAATTTTTATTAAATTATGTTTCTTAATTTTACAAATTTTTCAGCTAATTTAATCCACAATTATTTCCCAAAGTTTGTATTTTTGTGTCTCTGCTATCAATAGCCGTTTTTTCTAATCACTTGGATTTAATTAATCCAAAAAGTAGTTCTAAAGTGCTCCCTAATTTAAAAAGAATTTTCTGCCCGACACTTCTTTCACCCTAATTTTTAATACCGAATTCGATGATGAAGGATTTTACTTTGACTTTTAATTATATTTTATATAAAACAGCGATAGACAGTCTGCCTTTTCAGTTTCATCACTTCAATTTATATTTTTACACAATTGAAATATTCCACTGCAATATTTAATATTCACTAATTGGATTTAATTACTGTACGTAGAGTGAAAAATTGTCATTTCTATTTCAGCTATTTCTCCATGTCCAAGCTGGAAAATATATATTTGGTGAGGTGTAGTTTTTTTTTAAACATATTTCATAAAAAAAAATTAATAAAACCCTTTTATTTGTTAGTTTTTCAGTTTTTTTTTCTCTTTTAATTTTTATTCGTATTTTTTTTGTGACACTAAATTAATAGGCTGTTTCATATTTTTGTGCTTTATTAAATCCAGCTTTTTTTTGGATTTAATAAATCCTCTTTTTGTATGAAAAATTCTAAATCCAGGTGATTAAAAAAAAACGCTAAATATCACATAGAGATGGCGCTATATTTTCATAATTTTTTTATTATATAATCACAAAATGGCTTATATCTCGGAAACTAAGCGAAATAGAGCAAAATTAACAAAATTTCGATACTATGAATTTATCAATCTTTATAAGCCACCTATACTCCCAAAAATAAATATGGGCCTGTCTCGGGACTGATCCGTAGAGCTCAAAAACCAAGACTGTAAGCGACATTTTAGCAGAAATCTTTAGTTAAATCAGGTAATGTTTCTGTTCAATTTAGCTCATGTTTTTTTGGCTAAGTTAACTAGAATTGTCTGTATATTCTCAACTTCATTGAAAATTCTGCTGGCGCAAATACTGGTACTATTTCCTGTTATTTTAGCATAATTTTGGACTATTTGTACGGGCTTTTTTTATGAGTGTAATTTTGAGTAGTCCTAACTTTTTTCTATTAGTGTAGCTATTCTACAACCAATTCTTTGGAACAGGAAATTTTTCTGTGGTATTTATTAAAGGAGAAATATCTTTAGAAAGAAATGCCTGCACTCTACAGCCGTAGCGGGTTTTAACCGCTTTAATTATTTAAAAGGATTGTGTTTTAGTTCGTATCCCTTTCCTTAATTCCAAGGACGTAAGTGTGATAAGGGTTTGAAATTATATGAAAAAATAGCTATCGTTTGTCAGATATCACATGACTTTAAATTATTTCCTGAGTAATATTGTATTTAGCAGGAAATAATAGTTATGAATATGGAACGTTTTTTTCTTCAGTTACCATTTTTCCAATTACTTTGCAAAAATGCCGTTTTCATTAAAAACTGCAATAAAATACATTAAAACCCCAATTCTTTATATAAGTTTTTGGGAGAATTTCCAAAAAACAAAATAGTTTTTTAATAATGATAAAATTGAAATTCTGAATTTTTTTTATATCAACGATAATTTTAAACCACAAATATCATGATAATTTATGCCGATTACACTTTAGCTTCGCAACTGAAAATTCCTTAAATATTGTTTTTTGTTAAAAATATTTTTAAAAAACCAATCAATTAGTATTTTTTTTTAATTTTTGCTGTTTTGCGTGCCAGTTTATACTTTTTTGTGCCATATTAATTAAACTTGCATGAACATTCCATAGGAAAAGGCAAAATCTTCCTTTCTTTTTATGATGAATGGATTTTTAATTATTAAAATCCAACATTACCCATGTGAAAATCGAAATATATATGAAAATACATGATCATACATTGACCTGTATATGATCATGCATGGGCATACATCATCATATACGTACATACGTAGTTCAATGTATGACCATACATCATCTCATATATTTCCATATATCTTCGGATCCGAAATTTGAGGGTATATGACCGTACATGTTCATAGATGACCATATATGCTCACATATGATTCATTTATGCTCATATATGATCATATATGGCCATATACCTCCATATACCCTCAAATTTCTGATCCGAAGATATATGGAAATATATGAGATGATATATGGTTATACATTGAACTATGTATGGACGTATATGATCATGTATACCCATGTGTGATCATATACAGGTCAATGTATGATCATGTATGTTCACATGGGTACTTAAAAAATAATAGTTTTAACTACCCATGTGAAAATCGAAATATATATGAACATACATGAGCGTACATTGACTTTTATATGATCATGCATGGACATACGTGATCATATATGACTATGCATAGTTCAATGTATGACCTTACATGATCTCATATATTTCCATACATCTTTGGATCCGAAATTTGAGGGTATATGGATGTATATGGCGATATATGATCATATATGAGTATATATGACCCATATGTGATCATATATGGTCATATATGAACATGTGTTGTCATATACCCTCAAATTTCGGATCCAAAGATATATGGAAATATATGAGATCATGTATGGTCATACATTGAACTATGCATAGTCATATATGATCAAGTATGTCCATGCATGATCATATACAAGTCAATGTATGATCATGTATGTTCATATATATTTCAATTTTCCAATGGGTAGGAAATATTTTTTCTCTAAACCCAGTTTATACGACACCCAAAGACCAGTAGTTTTTAAAAACGTTTGATTTTTGATTCATAGTTTTCAAAATTACTAGGTTTTGGTGAATTATAAATGTAGTGTTATAACTAAGTATTTTTCTCAAGCTCCATAATTTAAGTTTAAATTGAATGCCTTCTTTTAAAATGTAAGTAAACTATTAAAATTTTGCATTCGTTTTATATTTATCATTTCATTTTACTTAAAATATCATGATGCTAATGAATTTTCGTTTAAAAACTTTGACATAACATTTTACAACTTCAACAGTCACCAAGCGTGGTAGAATGAGTTTGTCTTAAAACTTATTGTTTTTTTTTTGAGTTTTAATTGAATTTTGCACTTTCCTTTGTTTTGATTGTTTTAATACTTGATTTTAAGAATTTCTTTCCTTCGTCTTATTTTTTTTTTTTTTTTTAATTTTCATTTAATACTTAACTACTTTTATGGTTATATACGAATTTATTTAAGTTTTTTTCTTGGCTGTTCTTGTCGACACTACAGAATGAAAAAGGTAGTTGGTAACTAGTAGTTGAATGAATGAGAAAAGAATAAAAAGCATAACAAAAAGATTAAGAAAAACAAATGCAAGTTGCGTGAAAAGTTTAAGTGTTGACTAATTATTTTCGAATTTTTTTACTTCTTCTGTTGCTTTTACAATTTCATTTAGATTTTAATGCTGACTAAAAATACCAACAAGAAAAAAAACTACATCTATGCATATAATTTTATAATCGGCACGATTACTACGTTGCGTTGTCATGGAATATTGTTGATTTATAAAATTGTTTGTAACACCCATGTTTAACACAGATAAGATCTTGATTTGAAATCATACGGTACGTATGAGTAATAATTATTACTCATACGTATGGGGTGACTTGAAATAAGTATATCAAAATATGCACATTTGAACGACACGCTCCGTTAGTGTATTTTTATTGCTTTTTTAGAAGTAATTCTGAACAACATCCAAAAAAATCACTTAAGTTTTCCTTCTCAAGCATTATTACATTGAAAGTGATTTTAAAAAGTGATTTTGATACAGTTTATTTTGATACTATTTACTAATAGTCTTTGAAGCATTTATGGTCTGGCGAATTTGTAATAACTGGAATATGTTTCAACTTTTTTATTTTTAAATTGGTCTTCCGTTTTTGGAAGGCAGGTTATAATTCTGTAATATTTTATTTTAAAAAATATATTCAATATTAAAATATTTGAACAAAAAGTGTTAATTTATGACTGGACTTTTACCAAGTCAGAAAGTTCATAGATAAAAAATACCTTAATTCTCGTTCCGTTGATTTTATATACTATATGTAATGTCTCGGTGTGTGTTACCCAATCTTTGTTTTCTAATTGCAGCCAACTGATGAATGGAGTGATGCCTTGGAAACAGTTTTATTGTCTATCATGGAAATGCTCAATCTTTTTTGAGAACCAACTAAAATTTAGTGTGACAATATCATCTTAGCTTTTGTACTTGAGGTAGAACAATATTCTAACTGAATAAATAAACTTAAACATTTGATTTTTTTGGCTTATAAATACTATGGACATAGAAATAGGATACTTGCAATAATTTTAAAAATTTTACTCGATGCACTTAGTAATAATTTTCTTTTCATAATTTGCGTTTGAAATAAGTAAATTCTTTTCTAATTGTACCAATATGGGATGTGGAATACATTGTAATCCAGAAAAACGAAGACTTATATCTCAATTCCACAACGAGATGAAATCTCCAACTGAAATTGCTAAAATACTAAAGTGTTCGCGAAATATGGTATACAATGCTATTCGTCTATGTGCTGCCGACAAGAAATATCATACGCAAAATAAAGATCGTAAGCCAATCCGTCATAAAACAACAACTTATATGGACAGGACTGTACTACGCAAAAGCATACTCTATCTTTTTGTGTCCTCCCGTCAAATAAATAATGAAATCAGGGAAAAATTAAACGTTCAAGGGTGAGACAGGTTAGTAAGAAGAAGACTGAATGAAGCAAACTTATTTGGACGAATAAGTAGAAAGAAGCCTCTTCTTTCAAGAAAAAATATTAAGAAACGTATTGATTTTGCCAAAACCCACAAAAGAAATGAGTTGTCCTTTTGAAAAAATGTGCCTTGGAGCGATGAAACGAAGGTAAATCGTATTGGACTAGATGGTAGAACATTTGTACACAGCCCAAAAAACCAGGCTTTAAACATTAAGTACACTCAGAAAACCTTGAAACACGGTGGGGGTAATATTATGGTATGGGGGGCTTTTTCCTGGCGTGGTCTTGGGCCTATCGTAAAAGTAGAGGACAAAATAGACAGGTTTCAATATTTGAGCATTCTTAAGTATGTTATGGAGCCATTTGCCTATGAAAATATGCCAGTTAAGTGGACATTTATGCAAGACAATGATCCGAAGCATTCGTCGAACATAGTGAAGGATTGGTTTTTACAAGAACAAATTAAGGTTTTGGACTGGCCAGCGCAAAGTCCGGACCTTAATCCAATAGAAAATCTATGGAATGATGTAAAAACAAAAGTTTCGCAAAACAATTATGAAAATTCCACCGAACTTTGGGCTGGTATTCAAGAAGCCTGGTATTCCAGAGATTAGTTGAGAATATGCAAAGAAGATGTGAAGCGGTTATTGATAATAATGGATACAGCACAAAATATTAGTGTAATATTAACGCTAAAAAAATAATAATTGTTTTAAAAACCCAAAAAATTTACGGTTTTTTGTAAAAATATAAAATGTGTCCTATTTAGAAGTCCAGGTATTTTTATTAGTTTATACATATTTACCAATATATATAAAATAGTTGAAGTATTTTTATTTAAATAAAGAATGCAAAAAAAAAAAAAAACAATAGCCCATGCGATATATTTTGAAAATTCTCCATGCATCGCTGGACACCTTTAGTATATATCCAAGTCGAGGTTGTCTTAAAATTCCTTTTTTTAATTTGTTTTTTAATTCCAGAAAATAAGAAAGAAAATGCACGAAAAAAACTTGACAATAGGATTTTTACCTACGGCATGCATAATTAACAAATACTTGGTGGTTGGTTTAGTATTTTTTTTTGTTCATAAGTATTTTTCTATTGTTTTTCAATTCTTTTCAGATTAAATGTAAATCACTTTTTGATATGGTATTTAACTTTAGCTTAATTAAAAGATCTTTTTAAATATTAATAAAACAATTATAATTAAAATTAAATTTCTTTAAGGGGGGTATCGACTCTAGAATAGAGATATTTTATTTGGATAGAGCATACTCTTTGGTATGTGCTCCGAAAATATAAATAAAAACTTCGAAGAAATAAAATTTACACATGTTTTTTTTGTAAAATATATTTTAGTCACAAAGTAATATTCTGTGCATTAAATTTGTACACAAAATTTTTTAGGAGCATTTTTATTTCATTGTCTTTATTAGAAATTTTATTTCGCATAATACAGCAGAACAAAAAATTAAAAAACTACATATAAAGATGCAAGAATTGCATGCAGTCTTTAAAGAAAAACCAATGACGATTCCCCGATTACGGGCGAAGGCACTTTATGTTAGGCAGGTATTGATGGCTTTATATTAGCTACAAAAGTAATCAGTGTGTCTAAAAAAATAAGAAACAAATACAA
The DNA here is from genome assembly GCA_949987735.1 of Leucophora obtusa. Classification (NCBI taxonomy): domain Eukaryota; kingdom Metazoa; phylum Arthropoda; class Insecta; order Diptera; family Anthomyiidae; genus Leucophora; species Leucophora obtusa. The sequence continues at coordinate 205,796,022 of OX465296.1, read as the reverse complement.
AATAAATTAAAAAATGATAAAAATTATAGAATTTTGACCGAAATGATATGTACAATAATTTTTCTGCGATCGTTTTTAAGAATACTAGGGTTAGTATATCAACTACCTTTTAACCGATTCGTCCCAAATTTGGTACACATGTATTAAACTGAGAGATATAACTTTTCTCATACACGATTTTTTGAAATTTTGCTATTTTCTTAGCTTAAAATTAACTTTAGATTTTAAACGCGTTTTCCTCACAACCATGAGTTCAAAATCGGCTGCCACTGTACAGTAGACCGTACCTCAAAAAAAAAAGTTCGCCGTACACCTTCCAAAATGAAGTATTTTTGGAAGGCGATTTAAAAAAAAAAATTTTTTTCCCGGATTTTAAAGTGTGATACAGCGATTTTTTTGCCTCGAGGTGACCAGTGTTTTGTTGTAAAGGAAAAAGCCAATAAAAAACAAATTTTTAAAGGCGACCAATATATGAAAAAAATTTCTACTGGGTTTATCGAAAAACTTCTTAGCAAAAGTTTAATGATTTTTACAAGCTTTAATTTTCTGACATTAGGGTAGTACATTAGTGTTGTAGTAACTGAGATCTGGTGGGTAACTACTAGAACGGAATACTTGAGTTGAATGGCCCTTAGAGCAAAACATTGGCCTCCTCGAGACAAAAACATCGATGTGTCATACTTTAAGATCCAACTGTAAATGCCAAAGATATAACGAAAAATGCAAAAATACTTCATATTGGAGGATGTACGGCGCACTTTTTTTTGCCTGTAAGGTGGTATGCTCTACTCTACAGCCAAGGTGGGTTAACCGATTTAGATCCGGCTTTTTTCTCTTGTAGTCCTTATCGTGGCTCTTTTTTATATTTCAATCAAATATATTTTATATACCCAAGTTGTTTTTTCTTGTCTTTTTAGGAATTTTTAAGTTTGTGTGGGAATTTTGTAAAAAAGAAATTAAAAAAATAAAAATCCGGCCACGATAAGGACTGGAGAATTTAGCTGAAATTAAGAATCACTTTACATTTTTACTTTCTGATAACTAATGAAGGCTTCACAGTGGCAGCTTTTTTAAAAAAGACCAATAATGTAGCGATTTTGGTTGGCGAAATTAAAACTAATATTTTTTTAAAAATACTACAATAATGTGTATTTTAAATAAAAGAATAATATGTTAAAAATATTATTATTTGACAACCGTTTAAATATGACCTATAAAATGCTGTTGTTACATTATTTACCCCCCTTAAGAGTGTTTGCTTACTTACTATAAGTTATTACTTTTACTAAAGTTGGAAAAGTTCAATACAAAAAATAAACAAACAGTGTGTTCGATTACTCGAATTTCTTACTATTTTAACTGCAATTGAAAAGTTTTGTTTACTTTTTCTATTGAATTTTTCCAGCTGCAGTAAAAGTAGTGACCTGTAGTAAGTAAACGAACCAGCTTAAAACTTCGCTATTGTAGTAAAAGTTTTAAGCATTTCATGTAATCGAACACACTTATACAAAGCCTTCGATTACTCCAAGTTCTTACTACTTTTACTACAATTGGATAGTTTTGTTTACTTTTTGTATTGAATTTTTCCAGCTGTAGTAAAAGTAGTAACTAGTAATAAGTAAACCAACCCGCCTATTATTACATGTATTGTTAATAAAATTTTTTGAAAAGTTTTTCATATAGATATAAATTAAATATATTTTGATAAATTGACATATAAATTAATCACTGATGAGTCTTTGAGTGAGACGAAATTGCGTCTATTAAATTCCTGTAAATTATCTTTAAAAATTATTTTATTGTATTATTATTTTATTCACTAGGTATTTATTTGGTAAATTTACGCATAAAATTAGTAAAATTACACTTAGTTTCAGAAATTTGTCTATGCATTTTCAATGTAAATTTATATATTTTGTGTGTAATTAACTTACGCATAATGTCTGTAATTTTTTTTCCTATTACACACTGGGAGTAAATTTAATGAAAAATTAGTAAGAGTGTAGTCTAAACTAATTTTAGGTATATTGTGAAATAGTACAATTAGTACTTTTTTTGGATTTTCAAAACACTACACCATACACAACAGACACGTTCATATTTTTATTGGCTATGTTTGTGTGGATAAGTAAATAATTTCTTGTAATTTCAATTGATATAATTTTGTATATGGGTGAAATCAAAAAATGTGATAAATTTTTGGGCCAAATTTGTGAGAAGCAAAAAGTATTAATATTTCGGTTTTTTTTAATAGAATCAGTAAGTTTAGTCATTATAAACCTAATTGCAAAAAATCTCTTCTACAAGTTGTCGCAATAACTTTTTTTGCACAATTTTAATTTTTTTTGTTGTAACGGAGTTTACATTTCTGCAAGCAAAAGATATAACAAAAAAAATTGCGTACGAATTTTCTTCAATTTATTAGTTTTTCGTATTTGGTTTTTCAACTTGCTTTCCAATGATATATAATTTTTTCAAATAGGCGGTTTCGCGAATAAAAATACAATTCATTCCTCGAAAAAAAATTTTATTTTTTTTAATTTTGTATTTTTGGTCCTTTTAAATGGTTTTCAAAAATATAAAATTTTTTAAAATCCAAACAGCGGTTGCGCAGTTACAAAATAATATATTAAAAACATAACATTTCGCGATCAAAAAATTCTTAAATTGTGTGAAACAAATTTAATTTGTCAAACTAATGTCAGTAATGACTCGAAATATCGACTGAAAACCAATGAAATGCAAAATCAATCGTTTTACGCTCCAGCAGCTTAGGGTAAAAAACTGATAACTTTTTTTGATTTGACGCAAAATTATTAGTTGAATCGTCTTTTGACGCATAAATATTAGTTGAATCACCTCTGTTTATGGTTATTTTAAAATATTTTAAACATTTATCTACATTTATTTGAATGAAACCTGTGCAAACAATTGAAGGCGAGCCGCGAATAACGTTGTAAGTTACAAAATCATAATTGTTCAGTATAGCAAAAAACGTTTTTTAAAGGCATGATCATTGTTTTTTGTTAATTTTTTTTTAGCTTGTCAAAAATAAGGATAATAAAAACTTTTTTGCAAAAAATCAAGAAATTTAAATTTCAAATTGCATGTTAATTTACTGTTTAAAACTTTTTTCAGTGGAAAAACGTTTCATATCCAAACCACGATGGCAGTTAAAACGTTTTTCCACTACGCAAAGCATCATGACCGATGTCTTTTAAAACGTTATTCCACGTTATTCTCGCAAAGAAAACATTCTTATAAAAAATTTGATTGTTTTCTATTCTTTAAATAAAGGGAACATTATACATAGATTTAAAAAATTTATTTATTTATAACAAAAAATTAATTCAACATCAAAACAAAAATTCGTTTCAAGAACACAAAAGAAAATATATACATATTTTAAATACATAAAAAAAAAAAATGTTGGTTTGCTTTCAAGCAAAAACTTTATGTTTTAATTTAACCGCAGATCGATGTATAGAACTCGGCGTACTTCTCAGGCAAATATGATGCCATTGCAAGGAGATCTTTTTTCTTTTCATCACTTACTGTAATGGGTTCTTCCCGAAGAGGTTGCATCGTATAATTTGTCAAGTTTCGTGTTCAATTTTTCATCGTTTGCAGCTGCAACCATTTGAATAAAAAGCTTATCACAAACCTTACAAGTATCGCTTCTTGGAAAACCAAATCGTAACTTGTGCTCCGTATTAAAAATATGCCTGTATGTATTATAAGATATCAAAGTATCAGGGTATTTTACTTTGAATAACTTATACATTGTATTGATGTTTAAATCAGGGCTTAAGCAATCATTCTTTGAAGAGGAACGACTATAATGGCTTTCTTGGCTAGGAAAGCTTAATATGTGTTCCGTAACACTTCTTTTTTCTTCGTCTACGATTTTATGAGGACGATTCTCATGCTTGCCGCGTTGGTCATTAATATTAATTCCATTTTTTAATTTTTCAACCAGCATTTGTATTCTGCGTTGCGTTATCTATAGTGTTTGCAATAATAAAAAAAAGTTCTCGTTGAAAAAAAAACTGTTATATCTTGCCTCAAATCAGTTGGCTCTATGCTATAACAAAATTTACCTGAAATGTGTGGCAAATCATTTTTTTGCATACTCTCTCTCTTTTACCGTTCTGGCTACGCAAAAAATAATTGACAGCAACGTTGCGATAAGAAATGCCTTCTTTAACTCTTCTTCTTTGAGGCTCCCTCAATTCCATTAAAGACGATAAAAAAGCCGTTTGTTCATTGTAATTTTGCTCGTAGAATTTATAAAAATTGTCCTTTATTTGACCTATGCAAAATTTTTTGCAATTAAAGTAGCATATGCAATCACAAACCTATATACCAAGAATTAAAATAAAAAATAACGTGATGTGCACTTAAAACGTTTTTCCACATTACCTGCTCCGGAGCGTTTTTTTGAGGTATACTCTTATTTTTTCTTGTTTTATACTCATTTCCACTATTTCTCAACCTTTTATTTTTATTATCTTTCCACATTTCAACATTAGATTTCCTTTTTGTGCCTCTGTTACACTTATCAATTACTTTTGACAATTCCGTTCTTATCATTTTATAAGTAAGTTACAACGTTCTTCCACTGACTGACTCTTTCTAATTGCATTTTGATAGCGATAAGCTGCATAATTTTGGTAGATTTAGTGTTTGAGCAATGTTAGAGATTAATGTTAACGGTAATCTGCAAGAAAACCGGTTTTGAAAAAAATGTGTTTTACAACGTTATTCGCGGCTTGCCTTCAATTGTTGTTACGGAGTTTACAGTTACGGAGTTTACATTTGGTTACTTTTTTCGTTTTCTTTCCGAAACGCTTTGTCAGAATTTTTTTTCCGAAACAAAATTGCATGATGCCTACAAGGTTAATCCAAATATGACATTGTTTTTCTTACTCGTTAAATAGTTTGGTGTAAAAATTAGGAACGGAGTTTACAACATCCTTTTTCATCTCGAGAATGTTACATGCTGCAGAAAAGCTTAATGTCTGTTATGCTGGATGATTACTTACAGTCCAACGATCATTTGAGTATAAATAACATTATACTTTTCGCAATATGAATAATAGATAACTCCAAAATTCTGGTATATGCATTTTTATCAAAAATTATGACGAAAAATCGTTACAGAGTTGAAGTCGTGATAGCTAAGATATACGAAAAATTTTGTAAAATGTATTAATTTTTATTAAAAACGGCACTTTTCCTCTTCATAAGAATTCTTACAGTTAGTGTTTAGCTTTATTGGTTATTAAAATATAAGCTATTAAAATTAAAAAACCTTATGAGTTACTTGTTACGGAGTTTACATTTGGCCTATAAAATTGGTCACAAATTATACGTATTAACCAAAAATTGGTCAGATTGTTATAAATTTTGTAAAACACGTGACAATGCGCTGATATATATCGAAATATGTAACTCAAATGTAATCCATGCATTAGAAATTAGGTGGTTACACGGTTTTTATCACATTTTTTGATATCACCATATAAAAAAACTATTTTAACAAAAAAGAAAACCCAAAATATTTGAATTTTTTGTTTTAAAATAGAAAACAACGAAACTATTTAAATTGTTTTTTCTAAAAATAGAAATCTAAAAATAGAATATTTGACTGAAAATAACAACTCCTACAGACTATACGTATTTTTTCTGGTTTGTTTTTTATTGGTTGACAAAAAAAGTTAAACAATATGTTTCAATGTATTTTAATTGATTCTTCAATTGAAAACAAACTTTACCTATTACTTTTTAAATAAGCCTCAATCGGTTATGGAAAATATATTGTGAGTGTAATTGTATTAATATCGCTTATGTTAAAAATAATTTTTCTTGCTGTTTTTGATAAAATATTGACCTGACCCATATATCACATTAATCTTCTCTTCTTGAATAAATTATAAAAAAATAATACTTGTGCAGAATTTTTGTTCAAAATCTCTATTTGGATATATATGCTACTATATGCATTCAAAGTAAAGTCCAGTACTCCCAATTTCACTTAAAAATTCTAAAACTGTATCAAGAAGCAACGTGAAAAACTTGACAAATTTGCTAAAGAGTAATAGGTTTTTAAAATAAGAGGGTAGTCCATATTACCGGCGCTTACTCTATATAATTCAAAACAATAATCTAAAGCGTACACTTTGCTTTGACACCCACAGTATGTTTTATTTGTGAAAAATAATATTATTTTGCAATAGTCTGGTTAAATAAAGAGAAAAAGCGACTGTTAAATTTTCGAAACAAAAAAGTCAATGATTTTATAAATAGTTTAATCCACTTCAACTAACGCATTCATTGTGTGTGCAATATATTTTCTAGCATATTTTTCAACTAAAACTAAATACTACTATGTATATTAGGGATACAACTTTTTAAAACCTGTTTTACAAAATTTATAACAATCTGACCAATTTTTGGTTAATACATAAAATTTTTGACCAATTTTATAGGCCAAATGTAAACTCCGTAACAAGTAACTCATAAGGTTTTTTAACTTTAATAGCTTATATTTTAATAACCAATAAAGCTAAACACTAACTGTAAGAATTTTTATGAAGAGGAAAAGTGCCGTTTTTAATAAAAATTAATATATTTTATAAACTTTTTCGTATATCTTGGCTATCACGACTTCAAATCTGTAACGATTTTTCGTCATAATTTTTGATAAAAAATGCATATACCAGAATTTTGGAGTTATCTATTATTTATATTGCGAAAAGTATAATATTGTTTATACTCAAATGATCGTTGGACTGTAAGTAATCATCTATCATAACAGACTTGAAGCTTTTCTGCAGCATGTAACATTCTCGAGATGAAAAAGGATGTCTTTAATAAGATTTGAAAAAATGTTGTAAACTTCTTTCCTAATTTTTACACCAAACTATTTAACGAGTAAGAAAAACAATGTCATATTTGGATTCACCTTGTAGGCATCATGCGATTTTGTTTCGGAAAAAAAATTCTGACAAAGCGTTTCGGAAAGAAAGCGAAAAAAGTAACCAAATGTAAACTCCGTAACTGTAAACTCCGTAACTACAATTGTTTGCATCAGATTTCATTCAAATAAATGTAGATAAATGTTTAAAATATTTTCAAACAACCATAAACAGAGGTGATTCAACTAATATTTATGCGTCAAAAGACGATTCAACTAAGAATTTTGCGTCAAATCAAAAAAAGTTATCAGTTTTTTACCCTAAGCTGCTGGAGCGAAAAACGATTGATTTTGCATTTCATTGGTTTTGAATCGATATTTCGAGTCATTACTGACATTAGTTTGACAAATTCAATTTGTTTCACACAATTTAAGAATTTTTTGATCGCGAAATGTTATGTTTTTAATATATTATTTTGTAACTGCGCGACCGCTGTTGGGATTTTAAAAAATTTTATTTTTTGAAAATCATTTAAAAGGACCAAAAATACAAAATTAAAAAAAAAAAATTTTTTTTTCGCAGAATGAATTGTATTTTTATTCGCGAAACCGCCAATTTGAGAAACACAAATTATATATCTATGGAAAGCAAATTGAAAACCCAAATACGAAAAACTAATAAATTGAAGAAAATTCGTACGCAATTTTATTTTGTTATATCTTTGGCTTGCAGAAATGTAAACTCCGTTACAACAAAAAAAAATTAAAATTGTGCAAAAATAGATGAGATTTTTTGCAATTAGGTTTATAATGACTAAACTTACTGATTCCATTAAGAAAAAACCGAAATATTAACACTTTTTGCTTCTCACAAATTTGGCCCAAAAATTTATCATATTTTTTGATTTCATCCATATATAAATCGTTCCTAAAATTGACCACTCCAACAAAAAGTAAAATTAATTAAATTTTTGTGAAAATATATTTATAGGGTATACGAATTCGTGGACTGGGTATAATGAGTTGGGGCTGATGTTTTTTAACACCAAACAATATTTGAACTAGACCAACTTTTAAGGGTATCGATGAGCTTAGAATCACTCTTTAATGCAATTTAGCGATATCCGTCGATTTATCGGTCTATTTGTCGGTCTGTTTGTCTGTCTGTCCATGTATAAACTTTTATCATATGGGCCCAGGGACATAGCCTCTTCATTTAAGATAGAATCTGTCAACATTTGGAATATGAGGTAAAATCAAAGTTTCCTGATCATTTTCTAATTTTCTGCCGTTTGATAGACAAATTCTAAATATCAGTGAATTTAGAACTGTCAAAAATACTTTTCTTCTACGAGAGATTTGGTTCAATATAACCCATACAAAATATATATATATAATAAAATATTTTCCATGTCACGGTAGCATAACAATTAAGTTATACGCCTAATTAATATATATTAGGTTGACCCTAAGATTGCGAGTTGTCGTATGTGAATACCCAAAACCTCTACGTTTTGTTCCGTTTGGTCTCGAAAGTACGAATTTCAAGTAAGATAAAAGGCATGAATTTTTAACAATCCAACATTTAAGGGACACCTTAATGAATATGTAGAACAAAAACATTGTTGCATATTTTTAACAACTATTCAAGCAATAACAAACTTGCTTCAAAAAGTTTTAACAATAAAACGTTATAAAATATGAAACAAAAGCGAAAAATCAATCAAAAGCAATCGGGCAATTTCACTTAAATAAAACTAAAATAAAAAAAGTTTAAACTTTGTTCCAATAGACAGGTTTTAGTTTTATAAGAGCATTTGTAATCGCAACAAATGGGTTAAAAAATTAAATTAAAATTTCCATATGTTATAGTGCAACACACAATGGGGCAGAATCGGAATATTTTGTTAATTATTCAACATTTACTAAATGCGGAAATATAACTTTTAGCTTTATAGGAGTTAAAATAAGCGCTACTCTTGTTTTTAAGCACTAAAAATTATAGACAGACACTCCGAAAAGTTTTGAGATATCTGACTTATAAATGTTGCACACATTCCACAAACACATATATTTTAAACAAAATTACCCATCTTACATTATTAGTAAGTTCACAAATATTTTCTAGATTGTATATAATATTTTCTATGTAACACTTATTCTACTTATTTCCACCTTACTTCACTGATGAATTTTACAGGCGATGAGCCCCAAGCTAATGTTTGGGGAGTAGGTGATAAAGTAAGTGGATACTTACGAGGGCAGGAAAAGTCATGTGTCTAAGAATAGATTTTAAAAAGTGTTTTAATCATTACTTTATGTTTTTATATCATACAATACCTAATCAATGATAGCTAAGTAATTACTTTTTATTTTGGAATAATGAAAAAGGTAACGAGATAGCATTACAAGATAATACCTGAGCATGTCTTACCCATTACGAAAGTTTTGCTGGGAAATCAAGAAATCTGAAAACAATTTTGGAATGAATATTCGGTGATCTAAATTCTACCCTTGTAGGTGAAACTTGCCAAATCATAATTTGCTATTTTTTGGTAAAAATACACTAAATTTTGACGATTTCTTTAAACTATAAACATTTTAGCAAATTTTAAGCAACATTTTGTTTCAGTTTTATTAAACAATTTTGATTGTAAAATAAGTATACTCTTATCGTGGCTATTTACGGTGTTTATTTTTAGATGGTTTTTATTAAAATTCTCGATAATTTGAGTGATTTGTTTTTACATTTTACCTACAGACAATGTCAATATAAAAACAGGGGGCAACGCTTAATTTATTCCACTTTTCACTAGGGTCAAGGATCCAGCACCTCTAAATCTATTCCAAAATAATTTATTTTACCGCCGGTTCCATGGAACTTGTTCTACAACTGATTCCCGAAAATCAAAATGTAGTGTTTCACTGTCCCAGAAACAGTTCTATAACCGGTTCTAAATCAACCTTTTCTAGTCAAACTCCATACAAAAAGATCCGATTGTGGAACATAAATTAGAACCTATTTTAATGCAGTATAAGGTGTTCCGCAACCAATTCTTTGAATTTTTACGAGAAATATATATTATTTTGTGGGGTTCCAGATCTATTTTTCGGTGTGTTACAAACGGAACGTTAAACTAATATGTACAGATTCTACATTGGGAGGAATGTGTAATATTGAAATGAAAAAATTTTTGTATCAATTTGTTCAACATTTAAACAATTATCTTTTGAAATTTTACACAGAGAAAGTTTTTTGTATTTTATTGTTTTGTTGTTGTACAGCATGCATGAATTATGATTGTTGGTGAGAATAAAATAGTTTACATTCAAAATCTTTAAACTGTGCAGTGAGATCAAAAAGTATAAAAAAAAATAACCTACACTAATAGAAAAAAGTCCATAAAAAATTTAGTTAAAACTACTAAAAATTAGTTAAAAATGATGCTGCAGAAAGAAACTGCTAAATTAGAAGATTATATATATTAGTAATATAGGAACAGCAGAAATAAAACTGCTAAATATACAGAAGTTTAGTTATATTTGAGCTAAATTTTTGTAAATTGAGAATAGCAAATTAACCAGCTAAAATCAGCAAAAAATTTTGCTAAATAATTAGAAGCCAAAAAAATCACCAAAAATTTTAAATTTTCAAAGTTTTTTTTTCGATTTTTTTTTATATGCAAATAAAAATCGAGGCTTTTGAAAATAGCAGTTTACAATGTTTAAGCAAATATTTCTGCTGATTTTAGCAGAATAAACTGCTGTTTGCATTCAACTAAATTTAGCTTAAAAATAGCAACAATTTTGTAGATTTAATAGTTTATTTTTGCTATTTTTAGTCTACAAATATATAGCAAAATTTTCTGCATATTTTACAGTACAATTTGCTATTTCCAATTAACTAAAAGTTAGCCTTAACATAACTAAAATTCTGTAAATTTAACAGTTTTAATTTTGCTGTTCTCATTTTACTAGTATTTAGTAAAAAAATCTGCTAATTTTAGCAGGTTTTTCTCCAGCATCACTTTTAACTAATTTTCAGTAACTTTTTCTGCTATTTTTACAGATTTGTTTCTATTGGTGTAGCAAACATAGAAATAAAATGTAAATCTTAGTAACTTTTTCCAAGATTTTAAAGGTTTTTCGAGCATTTTTTACGATTGAGATGCTCATCCTAAGACCATAAAAAAAATATTAAAAGTTACCTAAACTTGATAGTTATTCTATTAGGAGACACTCATTTTAAAAAAATCTTGAAAACTTATAGAATCTGGCAGTTAAGCTGAACAAAAAATTCTCGTATCCATGAATATATTCTCCAGTTTGATGTTTTTTATTTATATTTATTTTAGTAAAAAACGGTGCGTTTTATCCATCGCATGATCGTAACCATAAAGATTATGACAAAACATTCGAGTTTATACCAATCCCCATTTTAAATAAATAATAAAGTCCGTATTCTCCGAAGTTTAAAATAAACAAACAACTAAAAAAATTATGTCAAACTAATTAAATTGTTTCAAAGTTATTATTTTGTTTTGAGAGCAGTTCTTTCAGGCTTTACTTCTTTCTTTCTTTCTTTTTTTTTTAATATTAGTTTAATGAGAAATTCGAAAGTGTGTGCCTAAAAAAGTTAATCATGTTGTCCCTTGTAGCATTATTTGCAAAAAAAAACTCTACAATGGTTCCTACACTGATAACATTATCTGCATGATATTAACGAATTTTTGAACAAAACCAATGAAGTTTTACCGGAACTCGTCCATTGAACCAATGGAATTTTTGATAAAATATTGTGAAACACACGTTTTTTAATTTTTATTTTTAAATTGAAAAATAAAAATAAATTTTCATGATGTGAATATTTTAATTTTATTTATTGAGGGTTTCACACACTCGAATGAAAAAGTTTAATTAAAACTAGATTTATAAAATGTATGATGGTATTTAAAGAACTTTAGAAATTTTTCATTTACTTTGTGAAGGAGACTTCATTATTGACTGACAAATTTAATTAAAGCTTGTCCAGCAAATTTATATTTTGTATATTTTGAAACTATGTATATTGAAACTTCTAAATTTGTTTCTGATTTTTAATTTTTTACTTCGGTATTCAATAATAGTATATATAAATTTTTTAATGAGAATTGGGCCAGGCTCTGAGTATTTTCGAAAAAATTTCAATAAACTATGTTTTTAACATCTGTATGTTTGTTTAATTTTTAATTTTAAATTTAAAAATAAAAATAGTTTTTTCGGCCTTCACTGCCATAATAAAAAAAATTATTTATTCCTGTTCGAGGTCAATTTTCTAATTATGAAAAAACATAGTAAGTACTTTTACAAAAACTCTGCCATTTTTCTTCATCAGGATATTCTCCTAACAAATACTTTACAGAGTTTTTGCTTTAAAAATATTCTACACCTTCAGAAATAAAAAGACGATCGTTTCGGAAATTTACCACTTCTAGTTTTTTAAACTGTATTGTCGCTAAAAGAAAAATTAATGACGTATAATTAAATTTTAAAATGTTAAAATTGATTTATGGTTTTTAAATCTATGGAGGCTAGGATTTCATTTGAGTATAATAATGGATTCAAAAAATTATAATATTTTTTAGCTTAGTTATCATTTTTACATTTTACCAATCTAAACTCTATGATGAACAGTATTTTGTATGAAAATTGCAAACCGCTGGAAATGGACAATATGTTAAAAACAATCGAAATTCCAACCAAGGTTCTTTTTCACAAGAAAAACTGTATTTTTTAACAATTCAAATCAGTTTTTCATATAAAAGAAAATTTAGGTTAAAATTGTGATTTGTTTTTCAGATATTTCAGAACATATCTAATGGAATTTTGATACAAAATATTGTTCATAAAAGACAATATATAAACCCACAATATAAGAAAAGTAAAAATGTTGAATATTACTATCACAAAAACTAACTAGTTTTTGTACAAAACTAGTTTTGCTTGTTTTTTGTGTATTGGCAATTAAAATCTAGCAAGAGCCAAAAACCAAGTAGTTTTTCCTCAGCCTAAACGCAGTATTAAATTTGCGTGAAAAAAAATTCTACCCAATTTTTACAAGAAATTGATTATTGATTGATTATCTTTTGATGGAGCATAAAAGTTTTCATCATAAAAACCGAAGAACTTACCCAAAAAAATTTTGTATTCTGAAAACATTCGGCAATATGGATGCCGTTAATACAAACATTATGTACTTCAGCTCTTTACTTACATGGTTTTCGAAGTTGGTGCTTAAATCAGTGTTGTCTAAAAAAATTACATATGACAAGCTGCGTCCTTCCTATAATGAAAAATCGTTACAATATAAAACTTATTTTACACAGAGAGCATTTTGTTGGACGAGTTTAAATGAAAATTTTCACTAAACTAATGAAGTTTTTTTTCACAAAGTGAATAAAAAATTTCTTAAATTTTATGGAATAGCTTCATAATTCTTATGAAACTCTTTTTAATGAAACTTTTTCATTGGGTGTATAAAATTTTTAATAAATATTATGAAATTTAAATTTCTTAGTATGAAATTAAAATTAAAATTTAGTGAGCATACTAAATTAATTCAATGAAAAGTTTCAATGAATGAATTTCAGCGAAATTGAATCAATGTAAAAATGGTGCAATAAAAAAAATTCCCAGAAATCTAGTGGGTTTTTATATACACTCATAGAAAAAAGATTGTAGAAAAGTTAGTAAAACTGTTAGTACTTCAACTTAACAAACTTTTAACTAATTTTTAGTTTAAATTTAATTTTTAGTTAATGTTTTTGCTACCCTCACATTACTAACTTACAAACTTTTTTGCTATTTTTTTTGCTGAATTTAGTTACTAATTTTTAACAATAAATTTGCTAACTTTACAGTAATTTGCTGAATTTTAGATACTAATTTTTAACAGAAGATTTGCTAATTTTACAAATTTTTTGTAAACTAAACCACCAATTTTGGAGCTCTTATGAACAGAATGTTAAATGACTCATAAAAATTACTGCATATTTTTAACTAAAGCTAAATTGAAATGGTTGAAAATTTGTCCTACTCATAAAATATCTAAATTATTAAAATTTATGAGAAAAGTTTCTATTTATCGTAATACATTAATTTTCAAAGATCAAGGTTTATTTTGGACGAACGATTTTAATATGAAAATTGTGATTAAAAGTATCTCTGGGGAGCAAGTGGAGTTTACGGGGATACCCTAATTTTTTTTCCCTTAATATTGTACTTTTTAAGCTTATTTAAAGAATACAATATTTTTAATCGGCCACACCTTCTTTCCTCTGGGTGGAGCTTTAGAGGTGAAAATGGAAACTCAAATAAATTCGGAAGTACATATCCGATCAGCAAACAATGAACATCAAAAGAAGGGTCTCTTTAATACATTTTGTTATGGTTAACATCATGATACAACCATACTAGGTAAATGCATTAGGGAGAGTTTGACAGTTCAGGGTTTTATTATGACAGTTCAGGGATTTTTTCGTATGCTTTCGCTATGTATCAAAATTAGCCGATTACATTTTTTGTTGTGTTTGTTGTTCTAATGCATCTACCTAGTATCGTTGTATAATGATTTAACATATTATTGTCTATAAATATTACCACTTTTACAAAAAATCATTCTTGGGAAATTTTCATTGGCATTGAAATATAATTGGCATTACTTTATCTCAATGTCAATGCCAAAAAATTTCATCACCATTCAATGCCAATGAAATTTTTTTTCAATTTGCATTGACGAAAACAATGGTAATGAAATGTACACATAATTGAAGAAAAAGCATTGTAATATAAAAAAATATAAGAAATACGCGAATTTTTAATTTTTTTTCTTAATTAATTCTTTTATTAAAACATGAAAACAAATACTTCTTTCATCAATTATAAATGGGGATTTAGGCATTGAACAATGCCAATTGAAAAAATTTCAATTAATTGACACATTCAATAAACTGGTCCCAAGTATGTTTTTAAATACACATTTATTTTTTATTTATTAATTTTCATTTCATTTGCTCCTTTTTTTACCTTTTTCCAGTCCACTAGTAATCTGCAAAAGTTTTGTTGATTTCAGAAAATTTTAGCAAAAATTTTGTAGATTTAACAGCTTTTTTTTGCTATTTTCATTCTACTATTATTTAGCAATTTTTTTTTTGCTGATTTCAGCAAGTTAAATTGGTATTTGCAATTAACAAAAATTTAGCTCAAATATTACTAAAATTCTGTAAATTTAACAGTTTTTTTTTGCTATTTTTATTAAACTACTATTCAGCAATTTTTTTTGCTAATTTTAGCAGGTTAAATTGTTATTTGCAATTAACAACAATTTAGCTCAAATATTACTAAAATTCTGTAAATTGAACAGTTTTTTTGTTGTTTTCATTTTATTAATATTTAGCAAACTGATTCTGCTAATATTAGCAATTTTTTCTGCAGCATCATTTTTAACTAATTTTTAGTAACTTTTTTTGCTATTTTTACGGACTTATTTGTATGAGTGTAGGAAAAAGGTGTTTTAAGAATCAGGAGGATTTCCTATACGCTAAAGTTGCCAGAATTAAGCGAGTTCTGTAAAATAAACATCCTGGAAATCTAAATGGTTTGCTACAGAAGAGTCCTCACAATTCCAGGAAGTAAAACAGTGTTTTGAATGTTAAATCTGGAAGTTATCCCAGTCAATTGTTGTTAAAATCAAAAAGAATTGTAAGAGATTTTATTACGAAACAGTCTTTAGAATCCGAAATATTTTTCATAAAAATTAATTCCTACAATCTTAAAATTACATACATTGTGATATATGTATTGTTCGGAAGATACTCTCCCAATATCTATATTGAGATAAATAGTAATGAAGGTTCAGAATAAATTTTCAAATACTAATATTTACTGTAGCATTTTGTTTATTTTCAAAAGAGAAGCAGAACTCAAGAAATTCGTTACATTATTATTATGCTGCCTTCTTTCGAAAGAAGATAGCAGAGACTATTAATTATATACTTAGAGAGGAAATCAAAGCTTACACTACTCACCGGTAGAGGGCGCTGAAATTTAGTATTACCTGAGCAACTATTTAGTATCAGTTATGTATCAGCTGAGCTTATATTTTAAATCTCAAAAACTGTTGAAAACTTCACAAAATAACGAAAAAAAAAACAAGCGCGGAATATATTCAAATAATAAAATTTGAGATATTCGTTTGTTTTTTTCTGATTTGTTGTTTGTTATTATTTAAATTTAAATAAAAAAAGAAATTTGTCAATTTTTTAACAAAGTGCCATCTAGTGACAATATTTTTATAACTTAATTTTTTTGGTGATGCCATACGTAAAGTTACTCAATCCTTGCCTAAGCTGAATTTTGTAAAATACATGAGAGTTTCTTACTCACTACATAGATAATCATAAAATTCTCAGTGGATCACTAAGTGTGCTAAAGTGGGTTAGCAGGTGGTTAATTTTAAATATTTCGACTGATATAGCAACCCTATCAGTTACAAGTGACGTAAGAGTAATAAACAAAATTTTAAAATTCCCCCTCCCCCCCTAAAATCAAAAGCTGAAACCGCCACTGCCTATTGGTGATATTTATTTTTTAATCATACGAGAGAATGACTAATCATTCAAGATATTGCAATTAGCTCGAAGTAATTACTTCTGCCCGTGTAAAAAAGTTTAGATCTGATCTGATCTTTTTGGATCTAAATAGATATGATTGAATCTAATTAGATCCTGTACCAGATCTCATCAAATATGATCAGATATGGCATATGTGATAATACCTTATGTCAAGATCTGATCAGATCTAGTACCAAATCTGTTCAAATCTAAATTGATCTGGACAATTGCGCCAGATATGCTGAGATCTAACCAGATCTAATTTGATCTCAAATTTGTCCCCAATTTTGAGATCTAATTAGATCTGGTAAGATCTGCTAAGATCTGGCCAGATATGCCTAGATCTGATCAGATCTATTTAGATCTCAAATTTGTCCCCAATTTTGAGATCTAATTATATCTGGTAAGATCTACTGAGATCTGGCCAGATCTGATCTTTTTTACACGGGTGGCTTAGGAATGACTTTTAATACCAAATTTATCCATTGACTTATGGAATGACATGAAATAAAACGAAAATCGAAAAATATTTTTTTTGGTATACTCTCAGGCATTTATTGCTTAAAAACCCTAATATTTACCCCTAATAGTATATATATTTTTTTATTCATACCAACGATTATTACAAATTTTTTACGGGACTACAAAAGTTTTTAAAATTCACACAAAAACTGTATTGTATGTTTAAATATATGTAATTGTTTTAAATATATTCAAAACATTTTGCGCAACAAAGTAAAATTTATAAAAATGTTGCAATTTTTCATATTGTTTAGAATGGTGATGAACGCGTGAGTGGTTTTTGGCACACTCTCACACCCGCTTACTAAAGTAAAAAAAAAAATTAATCGAGTATAGTAATTCTTAGTTACGATCACGCTTGATTCACATGAACAATTTGTGTCACGTGCCCATCTCTACTTCAGAATTCAATATTCTAAATCAGATTGTAAATTTAAACCAACCACTTTTATGTAAAATATTTCTGGTAAATACGTTAAGAGTACTTATTGTTTTTTCGTACCTACAGGAATAAACGGATTTATGTCAAACACCAAAAATTTTGCATAGTTTTTTCATACAGTTGGCACTTGAATATTTTTGTGAGCTCCTATTTTTTTTGAAAGTGCAATGGATGTTATATTTATGAATAAGAGGTAAAAAAAAATATTATTTCAAACATATACATTACCATTCATTGCAATATAGAAGTACATATCACAAATACTGAAGTAATAACTGAAATACAAACCGAAAAAATTCAAATTAATAAGTCTATTGTCAATGATAAAAACCGACTAGATATAATAACAAGACTGTCTATTAGAGCTACAGTTAAAATAAATTGTATATAATTTAACAGAACTATTCCTAATTTTAAGTTAACATTTAGTAAAATTACTAAGATCTTAACATAAATTTGTTTAATGAACAGAAATTACAATATTTGTAGGTTAACTAATTGTAAATACTAGAAGTTTTTAATTTCACTTGTTTTTTAAGTCAAAAATTATAAATAGTTCTGTTAACTTACAGATGTATTATTTCGAGTATAATTGTTATACTCAAAATAACATGTCTGTTGGCTCAAGAGAAAAAATTTTTTAATTTAAAAAAATTTATTCCTGGCTAAAAATTGGGGATCCCAGAAAAAATTGTTTCTTTTTTTTAATTTTTCAAACGTTTGAAAACTCCAAAAATCCAAGCATAAATTTCACAAATAAAATTTGAATTTTTTTAATCTCATTATTGTTTTGTATGGAAAGTTGTGACTTTTATTCTTAAAAATATTTTTGGGAAAGGCCCCTTAATTGTATATGATAAAATAACCCAGGTAGAAATTGCCGACGTTGCAACAAAAATTGTACTGGGAGAGCACTGTTTTTTACGAATTGGCGGTACTACTTAAAACGTGCTTTGCCAGTACTGTTTTCTGAAAATTAACGAGCTTTTTTTAATATATTAAAATTAACAATTTTATTTATTTTATGAATTTTTGCATCTATTACACAATTATTTATGTAAGAGAGACATAACCATCCTTTTCTTGTAAAGTTTCGACAAAATGTGTGATGTACACTAAAAGGACAGTAAAGTACTAGCAAACTACTAAAATTGTTATTAAATGTACTGGGATAATACCAAAATAATAAAATCCCAAGCCTGCGCCAACGTTGGGAAATAACTACGGCCAAGCGTTTATTGGTATTATCATTTCGACAACATGCCAGTACAGTGAAATTTGAAAATCCGATGCATTGCCAGTACATGTACTACCGTCTCCAATACCGGGCCGACATTGTGCCGTTTGTATTTTTCTACCTGGGAATTTATTAAGCCTAGTATTTTGTTTACACTTTCCCAGAAAAAAACTGTCCAAATCCATACAAAAATGATTTTTTATTTTACCAATTTTGATTAATTTGACATTTTAAATTATTCGTGCAATTACACTATGGAACATTTTTGGGATTATTGTCTGGGGGGTGAGAAATTCCAAGTCAGGGTGATGGTACTAGGTCAGTATAGTAAAACCCTCAAAGGGTTTGGCGTTCGTATTTTTTATGAATTAAAAAAAAAAAATTTTTAATTTTTAGGCAAAAAAATATTTTTTTTTCTCCACAAATTTATTTTTACCGGCAAAACTGTTGATTATAAAGAAAAATGTTATATGAACGGATTAAAGAAATTGTAATTCTAAATTTTTCAAAATTTGTTTCATCAAAATCGGACAAGGGGTTCTCGAGTTACAACTAAGCGAAAAAACATCAAGATAAGGAAAAAATTTAAAAGGTCATAAAAAAAAAAATGATACATACGAACGGCAAACCCTTTGAGAGTTTTACTATACTGACCTAGTACCATCACCGTGACTTGGAATTTCTCACCCCCCAGATTGGCTGTTGTACTGTGTTACTTGAATAAAATTGTTCCCTTAATCGAAATACGGTTAATGAATTGAATGTCCTAACTTTTACTTACAACTTTTGAATTCCTTTACCGACCATTTCTGGGGAATATTATCAGAATTTCAACAGCCAGACAAATATTGCTGGATCTTTTTAGATATGTACATAAGCAATTTCTAAGCAATACTTCTATATGTTACAAACGTATTGACAAATTTTGTGTACCCTCTTACACAGTGGTTTTTAGCCCACAGCCTACAAAAAAAAAAATATATAAAAACAATTGAAACAAATACAACAACCTAACACCTAGACTCTGTGAATTTCGAAAAGCTGACGATGTCAACAACATAACTAACAGCATCAACTGTAAAACTCATACAGACATGTATTGTACAACAAATCCTTCTACTCACATACAAATGCCCCTCGTTCATTCATATAAAAGTCATATATTTGTCAGATCTCGAACAAATGCATACGTGTATGGATGTCAAAATATGTTTTCACCAATTTCCGTTTAAAAAGAGCCTGTTTTTATTTTCACGAATAAAAAAAAAAGTAGAAATAAACACACATATATGAACTTTTAAATCAAGTGTTCATATACACATGGAATTCTGTATAATAATGTTGAACTTTTTTATTGTAGTTGTTTGTTGAACCTATGAAGTTTTTTCAACACTTCCGTTTTTGTTTAACTTTCAACTTGTGGGTATTTGTTTTTTATTTTTGCACTACAATTCCATTTCTCATTTTTTTTTTTTTTTTTGGGTGGCAAACATTCAAATGCAGTATATTTTTCATTTATTAACACTTTGAAAACGATTCTGTGGGTACTTGTACAACAACATCGGCAACAGCTAGTCCAGCATCAGCAGCAGCAACAGCTAAAACTACTGTATACACATTCAAGCAACTGATGAAAGATGACCAGAGTTGTTCACAGTGCTGTCAACTCCTCAAAAGCTTAAAAGCACCGTGCGCATTATAAAAAGCATTCAAAATTTGTCCCAAAATATTACTATACAGTATTAATTTCTCTAAAAAATTTAATTTAGGAATTAAAAATGAATTGTACTGTTGTAAAAGCATGTGACTTAAAAGGCTGTTTAAAGTAAGAAAAGGCTGTTTAGTTTAGAGGATATTTGGGAAACATGACCGGTAAGTTGTGTTATTTTATCCTTCTATTTTATTTCAAAGTTATTGTATATCGGGCCCAAAAGTTTTCCTTATGTAGAGTTGTAAATGCTAAAAATTTCATCCCACTTATAAAATTATCCAGCTAATGCAGGCATTTCAAAATTTCTAATATTTTTGAATATAAATTTTGTTTTATTTTAGTAGGTTTGAGGTTAAGCAGAAGAAAAAACCTTTTTTCTAAAAGTTATAAACACATTAATTTGCAAATCAGACTAGATCTAGTTTCTGCCTTTTTCTGTGGACAGGCTTCATCAGTGATTTTTCATTAAATTGTATTATTGTTTATATTTTATTGTTAGATTGTCGGCTATAGGAACCGAACCTGTGCATTCATACATTACAAACGTAGCTGTACTAGAGTTCGAAAGCTTGCCCATCTAACCCACGTAAGGTCTTGAATGCAGTGTAGCTAATTCATAGTTTTCTTTCCTATTCAGCTTTCTGTTATTGTTTTATACATTCAGAAGTGATCAAACACATATAAACATTCTACTTTAGAGTTTTTTGTTTATCTTTTAATCTCCTCCGTGTCCCCTTTTTTGCAAATGTTGCCACACTGGTGTATGGTTTTTACGTTCAAGAGCAGGCAAATTGTATATATTAAATGCCAACAGGGCATTTTTATAATGTTCTTTAATACAGTTTTGTTTTAAGCCACGTTCACAATGATAGAGTACTCCACTCTGTAGAGTGGGGTGTACTAAAATAGAAATGGCATGATACAAAAAATATGTTGGTGCGAAAAAAAGGAACAAAATCCACTCTGCAGAGTGGAGTACTCCAATATTGTGAATCTGGCTTTATGATTTATTTATTAATAAATTTTTATGCACATTGCCTTCTGGAATTTGTTGTCTATATTACTTGCAATATAAAAAAAAAAAATGCGAATAATGGTGAATTTTTTTTAACATAAATTTTGGGCCTAGTGCCATATTGAAATTACTGGTGCCTGGTGCCAAAAAAAAATTACCAACCCTAATGAGCGAGTAAAAAGTTACAGAAAATACCAAAAGTACGCGAAAAGCACCTAAATATCAACACTGGTTACTGCTGTATGCAACGAGAGTGCATGCCATGGATGTCATTGTGTGTGTCTCTATGTTTGAGAAGCAAACATGCCAACCAAAAATTGATTATAAAATGATTTATGAGTAAAACCAGGCAACTTGTATGCATTTTATGTCAGTAGTACTTGAAAAGTACAACAGTGCCCCAGTACACACGCGTCGACTTTAATGAAATTTAGAAATGTATGAATGTGTGGAGAAAAAGCTTTAAGACTGGCCTTTCTTTAAAATGTCATCTAAAATATTTTATAGCAGAAAATATTGGATGTAGACTCACTTTTAAGTATTCACTCAGACTCAGGATTATTTTTCGAGTCGACTTATAACGGAGTACTTCCGGCGCGTACCCTCAGATTTTAACGAGATTTCGGTATGTTGTAGAGGAGACTCAAATACGATACAGTTATTCTTTTTGATGGCTCAGCCATACACGTTTAATGCTGAAAAAGTGGAGTCAAAAATGAAACAATTTTTTATGAAAATATGTCTCAAATTTATGAAAATTATGCTTGTTTATACCCAGCCTTAAAGTACTCTCGAAAACTAATTCGGAAGGTAAAATTCGAGGTATTACTGATAGACGAATTTTTGAAAGCCTGACCCAGCTTAAAAGTTAAAATTTTATTGGGTTTAAATTGTACACTCAGGGAACTTCAGTTAAGTTGTTTCAAGCTAAAATCACATTCATTTGTAGAAGAAATGTAAATTTTCACTACATTCGTAAGTTATTAAAGAAAACAAACAACATAAAATACTGAGAACTCATAATATTAATTTTTTCAGTCATTACAAAAAAATAAAACAAAAAAATTTATATAAGTAATTTTTGTTTGTTGTTCATTTTTTAACACTAAGGCCTCAATTTATACCCTGGTTAAGACCTCTACTAGCCTTAACCACTGGTAAACATATTTTTTGAATAACTTATCTAAATTTTAACCAAGTATTTCTTCTAACCAATGCTAAAATTTAACCATAGAAATTTCTGTGGTTAAGAAACTTAACCAAGGCTATTTTAGAACAATTCACCCTACATAAGATATTTTAATACATTAGACTTGTAATGATGATTATTAAAAAAATTTAAACCGCAGCTCTAAGCAAATTTTGACTAAGAATCGTTTATGACACATGTAAGTATTTTCAATGTGCATTTCCCCCACTCTACCAAAACTTATAAAAATTGCATCAGTACTTAAAATCGTGCACAAATTTTTGCTATTTAGGATTTAGATTTCTGTGATAGCTTACAGAAATTGGCCTCATATAAGGAAATAGGAAAAATTTCTTTTTTTATTGGTTCAAGGAGACAAAATCTGTCTTGAATAATTAAAACCAAAAAGGGTGACCAATATTAGAACAATTTGACACGAATTATACACCTCTACAAAATGAAAAGTCGCTGTCGGTAGAAGCTTGATACATACTTTTAGTATTTTACTTGCTGATTCCAAATCTCTATTCCGAATTCTCTATCTTGAGAAAATCGTGATTAAAAACGCCAAAAATAGCTTTTTACGTATTTTAAAATACTATGCAAAACGCATTCAAATAGCTTAAGACTTTTTGTTACGATGGTAGTAAATAATGAATTTTGTTATCTAAAATACATAGGACAACATTTTTTTAATTTGTGTACCGTTATAGGAAAAAATTCTTTTGAAAACCGCTCTCAGAAAAACAATTATTACATCAATTTCGGGTAACTTATATTTAAGAATTTGGAATCAGCACATCAAATTCAAAATGAATCATGTATCAAAGCTCAAGACTACTGAATGAAGTACAATACTACTGAATTTAATTCTTAAATATAAAAAAAACGCATAAACCAATCATGTTTTAAATATTTTAGAAGTATGTGAGAAACCCCTGGACAACCCACAGTTTTGAATCGCAATTACAAAAAGATACAAAATCATGCACAGCGATTATTTTTCTACTCACTTTGATGTGCTGATCACATAAATTGCCTTAATTTAAAAATCTATCACAAAATTTATACTATTTTTTTTTAATTTTATGCGCGAATCTTTCCACGGTTGTCTCGATTAGCACGAAATACTTATTAATAGTTCCAATAATCCACTTTTATTTTATAGACTTACCAAATGAATTTTTAAAGCATTTAGCGACCGCGAATCTTAAAAAAACGACGTGGTTAAGTGTATTATTTTTTTTATGACCAGAAACACACAAAAAACCGCGTGAAAAACTTTTAATTTTCCCGTATTGAAAAAAAATTTTTTTGTTATTAATTTTTGTTTTTCCTTTTGTTTTTATTCTGACATTTCATACTAAGGTTAACTACCCAGATTTAAAATATTGACAAGTTATTATGGTTTAATTTTCATAGGGATAAATATTTAGTATTGGTTAGTTACTCATGGTTAAGGTAAAGTTAACTTCTCGAGAAAAGTTAATGGGCCTAAATAAAAGAAAATGTAAGGTCAATTTAATGAAATGGTAATGGACCTGTTTTAAAGTGAAATTTCATTTGTTTTAAAATACATTTGCAGCGGCTTTTATATACAAAATATAAATAAAATTTTAATATCCATATGGGCATTTTTAATTATAGATAATGCTGTATTAAAATTGTCATAGTATATATAAATAGATATGGTACATATAAATATATGGGGACATATATATTCACACTGATATATATAGGGCATCATATATGAAATATATATAAAGCTATATATAATTATAGCTCCAACGTAGTGGGTTACGTTTTTAAAGTTCTGTAAAAGAAGCAATTAATAAGAAAATAAAAATTAATTAAGCAACAAACAACATATAATTATAAAAATCATATAAAAAAATTTCTTGCTTCAGTTGTTTCGAAATGGGTAAAATTTTTAAAGTTCTGTCAAAAAATATTAACAAAAATTAAAAATGAATTAAATAAACAACAAAAAAATTCTTTTTTTTTATCTCTCTAGCTGGGATTCTAAACAATTGCCAAACAATCTAACAAAAAGATACACTTCATATTTTGCAAATATTGTACTATATATAATTATAACTTACATAATATATAATCATATATAAAAAAAATTTTTTGATAAGGACCATATATGATTATATCTCGAATTATATACCTTATGTTATAGCATGTATAAATATATTTGATTCTGTATAAGTCACATATTATTATACATAGCGTTATATGTAATTTCAAATGATATAATATATACCATATCTTATCATATAAGATTTATCAAGAACAATATATAACTACACTGAAAATATTTTTTGGTTTAAATTGTAATTCAAAATAAATTAAAAATCACTTGTAAACCGGTCTCCTAACTTTTCAATTAAATCAAAAACTTTTTTGTTTCCCTTTTGCTGGAGTATGCTATTGAAATAAAATGTAATTAAAGTTGTATTCAAGCCTTGAAACTGGAAAACAGAGCTGGAATTGAACTTTTATTCAACTTGAATTCCAGTGAAATTGTTTATGGGTTACCTATAACAGAAAATCCATATTTATGTATATCTAATTTATTTTTTAAACAACTAGATGTTTGAGTGTAGATGATGTTATATATGGAATTACATAAGATAATTTTTCTGATTTGTTATACCCTACACCACTATGTGGTCATTATACCCTACACCACTATGTGGTCAGGGTATTATAAGTTTGTGCTGATGTTTGTAACACCAAAAAATATTGGTCCTAGACCCACCTTATAGTATACCGATCGGCTCAGAATTTTTTTTTATTTCGATTTATTGATGTCCGTCTGTCCGTCTGTCTGTCTGTTTATGCATTCTTGTGCGCACTCTACAGGTCGCAAATATTAAGATATTTTGATGAAACTTGGTACACCGACTTATGTCGGCCTAAGGACGAAGCGTATTGATTTTGGAGAACATCGGTCCATGTGTAGACCTAGTGCCCATATAAGGGTCTCTCCAAAATTGGCTTGGTTACAAACTGCAGATCGCAAATATTAAGATATTTTAATGAAATTTGGTGCGCTGACTCACATTATAGAAAATTTTGTCACAAGCCCCATTTTAACCCATTCGAATTTCGGATCCAAACATTAGTTGGCTTTTACCCAGACTGGTGTAGGGTATTATATAGTCGGCATGCCCGACTTTAACCTTTTTACTCGTTTATTCTTAAGTTAGTTTACACATCTTTAGTTAGGTCCAAACTAGAGTATGGCAGTATAGTTTTGAGTCCTTTTTTTATAGTTTATTGTTCAAGCCTTGAAAGAGTTCAAAATAAGTTTATAAAATTTGCTTTTAATTCTATTCAATTCACTGAACCTCAACCCATTTATACTGTGAAGTGTAGTTTTATTCATTCGGAATATCTTGAAAATAGAAGAGCTCATTTGGTTTGGTTGATTGTTCGAGTTTGCTTGATTTTATAAATTATCCTCAATAATAATAATAATAATAATAATAATAATAATAATAATAATAATAATAATAATAATAATAATAATAAAAAAATATTTGGTTTGTTTTTTGGAATTTTATATAAATATTCCATACAAAATCTAAGTATTTATAAAATTTTTAAACATTTGTAAATATAACTTCTTACAGTGGGTCTCATAAGATAGTGCAAGTTTAACCAAAAGTTAACCCAAAACAATTTGTTGTTGTTTTGTATAAAATTTTTGACCTTTTCTTTTGTTTAATAGATAAGTTAAAGTTAAACCTACAGTATGAGACCCACCGTTAAAAACTAAGTAGTTATAAAAATGCTACCAAGTTTTGAAAATTCTTGGCTATCCTCTTTCAAATGAAAACTAAATATTTTTCATAAAAATATTTGTAATTTTAGTATTTTTAATTTTATTTTATTAAATATTAAACACAACAAAAGCTAACACATGAATTATGCGTTTGTTAGTAAAGATAGAGCAGGACACACAAGATAATTGCTCTATGTCGCGTTCCAGCGAAGTTCTTGTACGAAAATAGCTTACGTATAAAGGCGATCCCAAACATTTGTATTTTATTTGTTTACAAAATACAAAAGTAAAGTTAGGTAAGTAGATATAGTCGTTTTTTTACAAGTGGGTCAATATATAGATGTAAAATTCGAAAAAACAAACCTATTGTTTACTTGTTTTGAGTTGTGAATAATAAAGCGAAACTGTTTTGAAAGAATTTTGTTTAAAAATTTTATTCATTCTTTTTACCATTAATTTATGTTTAAAGTCCTTTTTTAAACAAACGAATTATCAGATTTTTTGTTGTATTTTGTTCGCATAGTCTGACTGCTTTTTAAGAAATAATTTGATTAAAAAAGAGTTTCATTTTTGCATGTTTGTTAACATTTTTTTGCAATCTTATTTTTGTTTGATTTCATAAAAAATTGCATAGAATTTATAGTGACAAATTACACTTAAAATGTATCTCTTAATGAAAAACCTAACATCGCAGCAAAAAAAAAAAAAATAAAGGTCGTGCTTTACAAATCATTTCTTTCCGTGCTTCAAAACTATCCGTTAGTACATTGTTACATTTTTTGTAAACCCCGTGTAAAAAAGTTTAGATCTGATCAGATCTTTTTGGATCTAAATAGAATGATTGAATCAAATTAGATCCTGTAACAGATCTCATCAAATATGATTAGATATGTCATATGTGATAATACCTTATTGCAAGATCTGATCAGATCTAGTAACAAATCTGTTCAAATCTAAAATGATCTGGACAATTGCCCCAGATATGCCTAGATCTGAGCAGATCTAATTAGATCTCAAATTTGTCCCCAATTTTGAGATATAATTAGATCTGGTTACATCTAATGAGATCTGGCCAGATCTGATCTTTTTTACACGGGACACCACGAAAAGAAAAAAATCACTTTATTATTGCTTCTAAAGCATTAGTGCTCTAAAATTGTTGCTCAGAAGTGATTTGAATACAGTAATTTCCCAACAGATGATGTCGGACCCAAATCCTGGTGGATTAATATTTTTTTCTTTTTTAATATTTATAACTAATTTGTTTAAATTCAATATTATTCTAATTTTTAAAAATTAATAAAATAAAAATGATGAAAATTTTCTCCTTGTGCACTTGTGAAAAAGTACTTATAACTAACTGGAGTGAACTTATTGTACTTGTTTAATTAGTACCTTTTTTAGAAAGAATAAGACACAATATCTAAAAATGAAAAATTCGTAGTTTTAAGTCAATCAACATTCATATCAAAAAAATAAATCCGTGGTGGATGATTAGCCTAGCAATCCTGAAGTCGCAAACTCGATACCCGGTGGGGACAATATAAACGTTTTTAAAAAATAAAAATACATTTTTTTTCTTTGCTGGTTTTTTACTTTCAATAAATAAACTAGCGTTTCATATGCACTAGTTCGAAAAGTACTGAAATTATTAAAATTTCTGATAAAAAAAGGAGTGTATCGATATTATTTATTGTGTTGCTTTTTGTACTGCTTTTGCATCACTTTTTTTTTTTTTTTGCTGGGATGACTTGAATCTAATGTAATTCAAATTTGGTTTCTTTAAGCTAAAAATTAACAAATTTTTAAAACGGCTTTTATTTCAAAATCTATGTATCCATCTTTTTTGTTTAAGTTTTCTATTAAAATGTTTAACATATCTGGTGTAAACAAATATCTACAAAATTAAAAATAGCAAATGGAAAACGATATTGCATACTTGTGTGCATGTGAGTAGACTAACACTCAACAGACAGATGCTCTTTTCATAGTTATTGCTATAAAACCTGCTATAACTTGACGAAAATCAGATATAGTATAGTGTCTGACTGTGTGTTTGTATTATCACACACCACATATAATCATCCGTTTTTCTTTCACTTTTCAATTGTATAGTGGTGCATTGTGTGTGAGGTATAAGCACACATACATACATATATCATGGTAACACTTGCGTGTGTTTATTTACTGTATTGCGGGTTTTGCACTCAGATACACTAATAAAAAAAAGTTAGTGAAATTTTTTTCTAAATTTTTTAAAGTAGAACGAAAAACAAGTAGTTTTTAAAACCTTTTAGTTTTTGAATCAAACTTTGTATGAAATTTGAAAACTATTGCCGAAAACTTCTAGATTTTGGTTAACATGGTATGTACAATTAAAGAAATGTTAGTAGTTTCTAAAAACTACTTTTACAAATAAATGTCAAATTCTATAAAATTTTTAAATCAAAAACTAAAAGTATTTAAATACTATTCGCTTTAGATGGTAGTGTAAATTGGGCTTAAAAAGATTCACTGCTGTTAACAAATATATTTTTCTCTCATTGCCATTTCTTTCGTAAAGCTATAAAGTACAGTAAACAAAACTCCAGTGACTTTTTTTATAACTACTGCAAGCTATAAATTTTAAGAATGAATAAAGTAAGCGGAAAAGAAACAGTAGTCATTTTTATCATTTCCAACTTTCAGTTCCCTTAATGGAATTTGGAAACGTTTTTTATGGGTAATTAAAAATATTTTTCATATATTTAGTTAGAATATTGTTTTAGCTCAAGTCGGAATTCTTATATGATATTATCATATTAGATTTTATTTGTGGTTTCAAAAAGGTGGACCATTTACACGATATAAAATATAATTGTTTCGTGGACATCACCCCAACTCTTCAGTTGTCCGCAATAATAAATTGATGATTTGAGTGGTATTTAAATAATACTTTGATTTTGGTGCCTCGAGAAGAAAATACACTAAACTGTCCACAACTCAGGCAAGTTGAAAGGTACTGGGGTTAGTTAAAAGGGAAATTAAGGCAACAAACAAAGTCGCCCAAGATGCCAAAGATTTCAGAGAAAAGTGGTATTTAGCAGCTCGAAAGATATCTGATAATACCATAAAAGCATTGATGGAAGGGGTACCAGGAAATTCTAAAATTTTTTTTAAATGAAACTGGTAAATATTTGTGTTTCCTTTTATAGTAATCTTTATAAGGTTTTATTAAGCTAGTATTTATTTTTATAATTGAATGACTGGTTCAGCAAATTTTTTTATTTACGTGATGGATAATTTTGTCAAACGCAGTCTTTATTGTATGTAAGTTAGTGTGTTCGTTGTCAATAACATTTGAAAAACACAAAATGATTATGCCCACAAAATAAATATTTTGCATAGGACTGATCTATCTCAAGTAAGGCAATATTCTTTTCAAATACTTATATGAAAATATTGGGAGTCCGAGAGAAGAATTTTTGTATTCCTTAATGCAAAAATTAAAATAATTGTTTCAAACAAAACATCATATTTAATATGACAATATCACTTGATTAGGGTTTGGGATTTCCCGGACTTTTTTATTTCCCGGGAAACGGGAACGAACGGAACGGGAATCCCGGGATATATTTTTGAACAAAATTGTTAATGAAAACCACCTATATAAGTAATTTTTGTTAAAAAAAAACACTATTTCAGTACAAAAGCAGTCTGTGTAGTGAGAATTCAAAGTAAAAAATATCAGAATGTTGAACATTTGATTTCACATAAATTACTCGCAGCACTGCCAAATGAATTGCATGATTCCAGCAGAAAGCACCTACTACTGGACTGTCGCAAACAAACCGTTTCATCACACTTGGCCCATTAGATATGGTGTCCACAATGTTATTTTCCAAAGACAAATAAAACTCTTCTAGTCTTATTTCTACAATTCTTCTTATTTCATCAGCATTACATCTTCCTGATATATAAAAAAACCCCAGGTTATAAAATGAATTATTTCCGTTTATACATATGTTCAAATATCTCTTTTGTAATATTCTTGTCCATTCATCTAAGATTATAATAAATCTCCTATCGTTAGAAATATTGCTCGATATTTCTTTTATCATGATATCTTTTACATGATTGTAGTAATTTAATATAATGTTCTTTACATCGGTTTCAATTTTTTGCAATGCCAGGTTTTTATTATAAAAACTTTCTTGAATAAACGAAGATCTAGTTATGGTGCGGATTGACTGCGTCTAATTTGAATACCATTTCAGGAAATGTTTGCCCTACCATAAAACCTTTAATGCCTATTCAGCTTACACTTTTTTCCTCGGGTACTTTGCTTCCCGGCAAACTTTTCCCCAAACCCTACACTTGATTTAAAAAAAAATATTCTAAATAAATATATGAAAATATGGAAAGTCAGAAAAAAAATTTTGTATTTTTTAATGCAAAAATTTAAATGGTTGTTAAAAGATTTTTTATTTTAATTAAAACTAGTTCTGAAATTAAAGGGTAATAGAAAACTCAAATAATGAAAAAGAATATCAGATTCCCTGATGTATTGATTCGAAAAGTTTCAGCATGTTACTCGTCTCCGATTTAGAGCAAATATACGTTGAATATTTTCTACACTTAAAATATTTTGTAAGTAAAAATCGCTGTAAATGTGCTAAAAACAAACGGAATTTTACTTAAAAACAGGACCACTAACATTTCCTTCAACTTACATTTCCTTTTTTTTACTTTATTTAATTTATTTTTTCAAAAAACAAAATAACTGAATGTAATGATTGTTACGAACTCTCAGTATTTTATATTTGTTTTTTTTTTTTTTTTTTAATGACTTACGATTTACATTTATTATATTTTCGCTTTGAACAACCAAAATGAAATACTACTTAAATAATTAACAAATTCTTATTATTAGTGCAGAAGTTCCCTGAGTGCAACCCAAATATTTACTGAAAATTCAGACAGCTGTTCTATAGTGTGTTAGAGCCACAGTGCGTATGATCAACATCACATTTATCATACGCACTGTAGTTCTAAGAGATTAATGAACAAATGTTTGAATTTTCAGTGAATATTTTTGATTGACAATAAATAATCAAAGAATATTTTATTTAAAACGGAGCATAGTAGCACGATAAAATTTCAGAACTACACCATTTTCACTTTTATTTCAGAAAATTCCAAATATATTTCAAAATTTTCCAAAAATGTTTTAAAATTATATAAAAATGTTTTAAAATTGTTAAAAAATGTTTTAAAATTGTCCAAATATATTTTCAAATTGTCTAAAAATGTTTCAAAATTGTCCAAAATGTTTCAAAATTATCCAAAAATAAATGAATGTTATTTTAGTTTGACACAAGATCATAAATTAATATCACTTTCTGTTTAAATTATTTCCAAATCAAAGAAAGATGATACAATTTTTCTTTGATTTGGAAATAATTTAAACAGAAAGTGATATTAATTTATGATCTTGAGTCAAACTAAAATAACATTCATTTACTTAAAATAACAGATCAACTAAAAAAATTTCCCCCATTCATTATCCAAAAATGTTTTAAAATTTTCCAAAAATGTTTCAAAATTGTCCAAAAATCATTAAAAATTGTCCAAAAATGTTTTAAAATTGTCCAAAAATCATTGAAAATTGTCCAAAAATGTTTTAGAATTGTCCAAAAACCTTTGATATTTGTTCAATTGCATTTTAAAATTGTCCAAAATGTATTTTAAAATTTTCAAAATGTATTTCAAAATTATTCATTTGTATTTAAAAATTTTAAATCTGTATTTGAAAATTGTCCAAATGCATTTCAAATAATTCCATTTGTATTTGAAAATTCTCCAAATGTATTTGAAATACATTTTGAAAATTTTAAAATACATTTTGGACAATTTTCAAATGCAATTGGACAAATATCAAAGGTTTTTACACAATTTTAAACAATATTTGGACAATTTTGAAAGATTTTTGGACAATTCTAAAAAATTTTTGGTCAATATTGAATGATTTTTGGACAATTTTAAAACATTTTTGGATAATTTTAAAACATTTTTGGATAATTTGAAAACATTTTAGACAATTTTGAAACATTTTTAGACAATTTGAAAATATATTTGGCCAATTTTAAAACATTTTTAGATAAGTTTAGAGCATTTTTGGATAATTTTAAAACATTTTTGGACAATTTTCAAATATATTTGGAATTTTCTGAAATAAAAGTGAAAATGGTATAGTTCTAAATTAAAACAAAAGAAAATTTAGTTTTTTCAAATTGCTCATTTACTGACACTGCATGAAACAAAAAAAAAATCAATAGAAATCTCGACATCAGTTCTATATGTTTCTCACAATGGCGTACTTTATTTTTCGATCTAAGGTTAGGATTTTCCGCGAAATACCTTAAAAATTTAGCGGTTTTCCATTTAGGTTTTTATATACAAAAAATTTCAAATGCAATCAATATAAATTTTTTGTAGTGAAATGTAATCACAGGACCTGTATTCATATTTAGGATTAAAATTTGATGTACATAACTTGACATTAGAACCACTGGTTGGTGCAACCTCGTAATTCGGTTGCAGAAACAGTTCGGTTGGCATCAATCGGTTGACATCAATATGGCAATAAAATCGGTTGGCAAAAAATTCCCTTGCTACAACGGAATTGTTCTGAGAGTGTAGGGGGCTCTGAAATTTAGTATTAACTGAGTATCAGTTTAGTATCAGCTGATACTATATTTGAAAACTCAAAAATTGCTAAAAACTGTGCAAAATAAGAAAAAAAACCGAGCGCGAAATATATTCAAATAATAAATTTTGAGATATTCGTTTTTTTTTTGTTTCTTATTATTTCAATTTAAATGAAAAAGGAAAATTGTAAATTTTTTGAACAAAGCGACACCTAGCGTCATTATAACTTTTGGTTTTAGTGATGCCATACCCCTGGTCACGACTGCCGTCTTGCCATGTAATTTCTCTTATTTGCCAAAAATGCTGAAAGCTGTATCCTTAGTGTCAATAAATAGCTACATATTAATATTTGGAACCTCTAAATTTTTTTTTTTTTTTGATTAATTGACCGGGCTACCCCTTGGAAATATTAACTTGCATGTAAAAATACGTCCCCAAGAATGAGGATAATCGGATATCGGGAAGACATTGAACTAAATCGAATTAAAAACATTAAAAATCGAAATTCGAATTGAATGTTTTTTTTTTTTTTTTTGTAAAAAGCAATAAAAATGTAAATCGGTTAAAAACAGCCGAGCCATTACAATTTCCCCTGGCAACTGATGTGTCGCAGACCACGCAATAAAGAAATTCCTCTCCAAATTAAAAAAAAAAAATATTGAAATAATCTACTACAGAAATACGTTTTTATTCCTGTATTCTTAATTTTTTTAATATTTTATTTTGCTAACTTATTTTAAATTCGTGCCTGAAAGGCCAGAAATTTTAAATACTATTTTCACATCTATGGTTTTAATTTTTTTTTTTAATTTTTATTAAGAGCATATTAAAAACTACGAAAACTGTAGAAACTCCGTTTTTTTATTTGGCTAGGGTAGAGATTTTATTTGAGCAGTTTCCGAGAAAATACAGTGATTTTTGGAGCTTATTTAGCTTTTAGGTATTTTTTTTTATATTTCGTATGTTTTTGACTGAAATATTACAGTATATTTTTTGATTTATTACAAAGACATTTTACTCCGAATCATGATTCTTTACTGTTCTTAATTTGAATCAGTTTTAAAATATCAATGTTTTTAAGAAAATCTACAAAAGGACATATTTTCCCTTATAATCGTTTTTTAAATTTAAAGACCGTTGTGTCACATCCTCCCGATATCCGATTATCCTAATTTTTTGGGGAATGCAGTTTAATACTTAAATAAATATTTTCTGGGGATAGCCCAATAACTCAAAATTTGTTTTCCTCCATACAAGTTTAGACACCCTAATGAACATACATATATGTTCATTTTGCTCAGGCTATTAGATAATTTTTTTTAATCTACTTACCACATTAAATAATTCTCTTATTTAGCATTCATATATTTTTTTTCCATTCCATTTCTTATCAACTTTTGAAAAATATCCCATAATTTTTAATTCTGAATGGTTAGCAACATTTTTTCTAGTGCACCATTAAGTAGGTTGTATGTATAAATTATATTTTAATTCTTTAAGGTTAAAAGCCAAATAAGGAAACGTGCTTACTTGTAGAATCTATCTAGTACATAATTTCATAAATATTTTTCTGTAATATAAACTAAACTATTTATTTGGTTTTGTTAGTAACATTCATATATTTCCTGGCTTTTTATGACAATCCCTTGGTGTTGGGATTGTATTACTTAAAAAAAAAATAAGAATATTAAATTAATGTGAACCTGAACCCCATTTCATCTTGTTCCTATTACAATGAACAACATTTACTTGAAGAATTCTCTCTAGCAAAAGTATCAGTAGTAAAAAACAATACACAGAAAAAAAAATAAAACGCGTTTCAATTTCAAAATTGATTATAATTGATTTTACACCTACTAACTACATAAATACTAGAATTAATTATAAAAAAAATTTTATACGTTGTAAAGAAAATATTCTGATGAAAGTAGTAATCACATCTACTAACACATTAATTAAAATTTTTATAATACAATACTTTTTTATGTTGATCAAAAAGGAGTATATATCAAATACATTTTTTTTATAGAAAAAATTTTTGTTGAAAATTTTTATCAATTTTGTTAATAAAATATTAGCTTACCTTTAGCTATTTGAGGCCAATATTTTTTTCTGTATATCTACAAACCAAGGCTACTAATAAAATATAAAAAAACTTCTTGAAATCTGAATATTTTTGTACTTTTTCCACTGCAAAAATTGCAAAATGAAAAAGCATATATTAATTATGATCATGTTGGTAACATGTTTTAGAATAAAATTTTAAATTTTGTTAAATCAGAAAATTTAATCTCTTAAAAGTCGGATTAAGTTAGAATTTGCTGTTCGGTTTTAATCAAAACCGTAATCGGGGTTTTTCAAGCCTCAAAACCGAAAACCGACAAAAAAAAGTCGGTTTTTAATAAATACTTAACCACTTAAAATAATTAATTAAATTGCATATTATTGAATTTTGAATTTCGAAAAGGGCTCCTATTTAACAAAATTTTTTATTTAATTGTAATGAACAGTTTCCTCATTAAATATTACTTTAAATAATTTTTTGTTTTTGTTATTACGGATAATATAAACTGAGGCTTATAATTTTAGAAAGAAAATATATAAGAGATGTTGAGTTTTATATATTCAGTTCAGATTTTCAGCGCTTAGTTTTCAAAAAGTCTTATTTTGTAGTCCGCGAAATTTATAAAATTTTAACTTTTTATTGTTTTAAACAAATTAATAAAATTTAAATTTGAACTCTTGAAAATACAGCTTTAGTTGCAGACAAAAGATGAAATAAAATTAATTTATAATGGTTTTCCGCGTTTTTATTGCCTTTGTTCGAGTGAGAAATACAATCTTGAACATTTCAGGATCTTTTGATATCAGTTAGAGATTTTATTTAAATAATAAATAGGTTTTTGAGTTTTTGGATTTTTATAATTTTAAATTTGAAAAATTTTTAATTTTTTTATTTTTCTATATTTTTTTTAAGTATTTTTTTTTAATACGGCTAGATATCCTCTTTAAAACGAGCTAAGAACCATTTTTATAGCTATTATAGTTTTCGAGATATTCAAAAAATAACCTCGTAACAACATAAAAAATTAGAAAAATTGTGATATTTTTTGAAATTCTAAATTTTGCATGACTTTGGAAAAAAAATCTGTAATTGTTTTCCTTTGGCATAACTTCGTTATATGATGAAAGAGAAGTTCTGACCAAAATTCATCCAAATCGAAAGGGGTCGATTCCAACCATTGGTCGATTTTAGATGGAATGACCCATATATTTAATTTTTTAGGTAGTAAACCAAATATTCGACTCAGCCACATAAAATCTAAGCATACTATTTCTGGTTTTTATTTACTTTATTATTACTACTGTCCTCCACTTTAACAAATACATAATAACGTTTTACCATGGTTGGCAAACACTAACCCTTAAAAACCAATAACGCCTTACCACCGTCAACCCTAAAATACCACTAATGAGATAACTTATAATACCGTTAACCTTGAAATACCCTGACGAAATCATTTGAAATACCGTTAACCTTAAATTACCATGAGGAAGCTTTTTAAAACACCGTTAACCTTAATATACCCTAACGAAATAGTTTTAAGTTTTGTACTTGTTTCTCTCAATAGGTCACCAAGGAAATATTGACTTTCAGCTATTATTGCATAAGGTTTCACAAAGTGATGGTCCGTAAAGTTGTAAAAAATTTCAAAAAAGAACTATAGTTAACTTTAAAATATCACTAACTAGATAACTTAAAATACCGTTCGACTTAAAATAACCAAACGAAATAACTTTAAGTTGCCTATTCCTACTTATGACTAGGGTTTTTCTTTTCCCGGACTTTTTCATTTCCCGGGACAGCGGGATTTTTTTCAGAATTTCCCGGGATCCCGGGAATTCCCGAACGTTAGAAAATATATAAATTCGACATATGTTGCACTTTAAAAACTCGATTACTGTTCAAACACCGTCCGACAAAGTTCATCTTTTGGTTGTACCCATGAGAAAATGCATTTAATATATTCTGAAAGGATGGCTAAATATAAAATATCCATGTCTTCCAATTTTTCTGGATCAATTCGTTTAACAATTTAAATCGTGAACTAATATTTATTAATTAAATATTAATTCGCCGTTTAAACGGTTAAACCAATTGATATAGAAAAAGTGAAAGACACGGGTATTTTATCTTCATCCCCTTTTTCAGAATATATTGGAATTGATAATGGGTGCAAAATTGTGTCGGACCAGTTTTATAGTCAGAAATAAGATCGATTTGTTGCTAAAATATTTCTTAAATATGAAATCAAATCTATTTCTAGATATTTTATATATACCTTTCTATGCAGATTTTCAAAAGTATCCGTCTAGAATTATTTTTATAAAAAAGTTTAAAAGTGAGTATTTTTCACATCAATTTTTAGGCAAATTCGCCTAAATCGTTTTATAAAAAAAGACATTACAACTTATTTATTAAATAGTTTCAACAACATTATTAAATAGTTTCTTAACTTTAATTAGTTTCCTTGAATAGACATTTTTTATGCCACAGCTACTTAAAAATAAATTATTTAATTTTCGTATTTAGTTGCATTTTAAATTAACATATAAAATATCCAAAATAATTTTAAAAAGCATCTGATGGATTATTTTGAAAACAAATAATATTTAAAAAATACAATTGAAATAAAGAAATAACAATTGAACTTAAAATTAAATTATTTTAAATAAAAGAAACTCAAAATACTTGTCAATTGAAAATATGAAAACATCACAAATTTTTTAATTTTAATGTCTAGTTTTTTGGAGGTATTTGGAACGGAAATACTGATGTTGGAATGTTGAATAAGGCTGGTTTACACTATAAGATTTTCGGTACGATTTTACTTTAGTACACATGCAAAACATATAGGCAAGGTTGCAGAATTTTTCCGAAAATATAGTGTAAACCAGCCTATACAAATATTTCTTTATTTGAACAAAGATCATTTTAAAGAAAAAAAAAAATTTCCGAAGTACATACAAGAATTTTTGTTGGTAAACTTGGTAATATCTGAAAAAAATTTTTCGGTTTAACTAAACCAAATTCAACTGGCATCTAAAAACAATTTGGCCTAATTCAGTTTATTAAATTTTAAATCGTATGTTTTTAATTTTAAATATTTTTTGCTCAAATTAATTGCAAACAAAAAAACAATGCTTTAAATTTAAATAAAGCTTCCAAAATTGCAATAATATAAGCTAAAACTTCTGTAAAAGAATAAAAAAAATCCCGGGAAATCCCGCACAAAATTCCCGGGATTGCGGGATCCGAAAAAGAGCGGGATTTATGTCCCGGGAATTCCCGGGACGGGATTCCCGGGACATAAACCCTACTTATGACTCATTGTGACCGTCTTAAGACTATTTTAAAGACTGAGAGTTATAACTTTTCATACCAAATAACACTGAAATTCAAAAAATTTAAATTTTATTTGTCAATGTTATGATTGTATCGATATTAGTATTATTTTTTTTGAAGTTTTCAAACAAAAATTTTAATAAATATAATTTATTATGACTTTGCAACAACAAATACATGGGGAATAGGCACCTAAATACCGTTAACCCTAAAATAACTTAACGAAATAATTTAATATACCGATAACTGTAAAATACCCTAATGAAATACTTTTGAAATAACGTTATCTATTACCGCTAACCTTACGAATCGGTTGCCAACCCTGTGTTTTACAGGAAGTTGTAGTTTGTAAAATTTTGCTGTTATTATTGTTATCTTGTTCCTTTTAAATTTAACATCACTGTCATCATCTTCTTCTTATTCTTGTTTTTTGCTTACATTACTTACACATTCTGTTTTTTTTTTTTTTTTGTTATTTCATGTAATTTGCCTGTTTTTGTCATGTTTTTTCTTTTGTTAGAATAAAATTATGAAAAAAATAAGTTGATTTTTAAAAAGACGACAGAAACTGTGGTTACACGTATAGAATATCATGCGTGTAATAAGAATATTTATAAAAAAGTTCCAACGTGAAACTTTACAAACCATAATTAAAAAAAATCTTCCATGTGAAGTCAGTGATAACAATAGTCTTATCCAGGGGTATGGCATCACCAAAGAAATAAGTTATAAAAACATCGTTATATGGCACTTTGTTCAAAAAATTGACAATATTCTTTTTTTTTTTATTCAAATTTAAATAATAACAAACAACAAAGCAAAAGACAAACAGATGTCTCAAGTTTTATTATTTAAATATATTCCGCGCTTCTTTTTTTCCTTTTATTTTGAGCAGTTTTCAGCAGTTTTTGAGTTTTTAAATATAGGCTCAGCTAAAACTAAACTGATACTAAATAGTTGCTCAGGTAATACTAAAGTACAGCGCCTTCTAGCGGTGAGTAGTGTAAGTTTAGATTTCCTATCTCTATAATTAATAGTCTCTGATCAAACATACACACAAAGAAATACTAGAGTGCATATTGCCTTGGTTGGCATAGGTACCCTATTTTTGTATTTTATTAGTAAAAATAGTTTTATTACCTATGCCAACAGGTAATTATTTTAACTATTGGCATTGTAGATTTAACATATGAATATGGGCAACTCTCAGAAAATTTGTAATTCGAAATGTCACAAATTTAAAATATTTTATTTACTTTTCCTGAACATTAATGTTCAATTGAACATTTATTTTTTAAGATTTTTTAACGAAAAAATTAAGAGTATGAAATATACTGAAGAAAAGATTAACGAGGTAAGACATTGTTAAATGTTATGTTAAAAAATTAAGTTTAGATTATTCTTTGATTTTTCAGACGGCCGTATAAGGATTGGATGCTGAATTGCTTTTCATACTATGGTACTAATACCAACGGCTGTCAAACTTTTTCAAACTGCTAGCGATAGAGCTAAAAACACCTCTAAATAGCTCTATTGTGAATGATTTAAGCAATTCAGGGATGTTTTTAGCTCTATCTCTAGCAGTTTTCTCGCGCTTGTAAATGTGCCTTTATGAATGATTTAGGCTATTTAGAGGCGTTTTTATCGTTACTATCTATGGTCTTCTCTCATAGTTTTCAAACAGAACGGTACGGTGTCGATTACTGTAACAGATTATTTGTAAAACGTTATCTTTGGGATTTATTTCGGAAATGCAATTTTATTGCAAACGATATTTTTACTGTTTTACAACTGGTGTTTTAAGGGACATGATATTTTAAGGACCAAAAAATAGAAAATACTCTAGCCTTTTGAGTATTGAATTTTGTATCGATAAAGGTATTTGTTTAATTGCCAGCACGAGTTTTTTTACACTCCAAATAGTTTGTGGGTATATTTTACTGCAATGACAGTATGAAAGATATATTTAACTGTTGAAATATAGCTAACAAATGAACTAAAAATAACTAACAATGTCGTAAAATTAACTGACAAATTCCTAATCAAAAATTTTTAAAACAACTGACAAAATAGGAAAAAATTATTGTTTTTTACAATTAATTTTGTTGATAAAAAAATATATAAATACATATCTGAAATTTAAAGTAAAATTTTCAAACCGTTCCGGAGTTATGATTTCAAATTGCAAACTAAGAATATATCAATAATAACAAATACAAACTAAATAACAATTTGAAAAAATTGCTTTAAACAACTGTTGCTGTTAAAAATAACTGCTTTAAACAACTGCTTGGAAATAACAGTACATTTCGTAAGTTGCTTTCTTAAATAACTGTCACAACAGTTATTTTATAATTTTTCATAAAAAACAACTGTTACAGTTGAAAACAACTACTGATTACAACTAAATAACTGTCAAAATTTTTGAGTATATGAAACAGTCAGTTTGAGGGATTTTGAGCTAATATTTCTTAGAGCCTGACCAGTTTTTCCTTAGGTAAATGTTCCCAGAATCGGAAAAATTATCTGTACAAAAAAGTCTTCAGAATTTAATAGTTTTTTGCAGATTAAAAAAAATCTTCAATTCTGATAAATTTTTTGTTTTAGAAAATGTTTTCTGAATCCAAAGAAAAAAACTAAAAGGGAAAAATCTTCCTATATCCTTGATCCTTGGTTGCTGTGAAGTTGTTCCGATTCTCTTGACTTTCTCGTAACGAAAATCACATAGATTCTGAGTACTTTTTCCCATACAAAAACCCCAGATTCTCAGGACTTCTCCAATAGAAAACCCTCAGATTCTGAGGACTTTTTCCAATTAAAAAACATTCAGATTCTAGGACTTTTTCTTATAGAAAAACCGTCAGCGTTTGATGATATTTTCCCATAGAAAAGCTTTCAGATTCTAAGAATCTTTTCCTATATAAAAAGCCTCAGATTCTGAGTACATTTTTCTATAAAAGAAGTCCAGATTCTGAGGACTTTTTCCTAAAGAAAACCATGGCATTTCAAGCACTTCTTCGTATAGAAAAACCCCTATACTATGAGTAGCTTTTCCTATAGAAAACCGATCAGAAACCGAAGGCTTTTCAAAAATAGTCTCAGATTTTGAGGACATAATCTATAGAAAAACCTTTAGATTCTGAGGTGGCTTTTCTACAGAAAAAGCCTGAGAGTCTGAGTACAGAAAAAGAAGATTTTCTTCAAAATACCTCAAGAAATATAACGACTTTTATATAAGGAAATTTCGGGTTTTCGTCGACTTTATAAAAATGAGATTCACAAACGTTTGAAACTTGTTTAAATACTTTTTAAAATAGTTTTATGCATTATAAGACTATTCTCACAAATACCTTTCGTTTGAAAACCAATTCATCTATAATTAATTTGGAAAAGTATGAAAAAAGACCTAAAAATATAAAAATCCAGAAATTTCTAACCTCTTTTTCATTCCCTGAATGTGAGATTGGGCCGCTAAAAAAATAAGTGTTCAATAATTTTTTCTCCTCCATTACATATTCAAATTTCAGGGAATCGGTCGGTGACCTTTTTTGTATCTTTTTTATATATAAAAAACCGCTAATTTTATGTTCTATAGTGCACTATTGATATATTTATTTGTGTAATTAAACCATTTGTATAATTTGTATATATTTTAATCTATTTTTTAATAAATAAATTTTCATTTTATAAAATAAAAAAACACATTACTTTTTGCAACAAAAAAAAAACCTAATATCAAAGCTATATTACCGAATTTTCGCCTACGTTAAAATAGGTAATACACCTATTTTTCTTAGCTAATTTAACAAAAATTATAGGTGATTTTTCGAACATAATCGTCAAATACATATTACCTATTTTTTATAGTAATATTGCCATAAAACAAAGGAAACTCGTATGTTGCCTTTGAAAATAGGTGATATCACCCCACAATTTTAGGCAATATTACCTTTATTTTTTTTTTGTGTGTATACATTCAAAAATTTTGTTTTCAAAACAAAATATTCAAAAATAAAAAGGAAATTTTTAAATAAATGTAAACGAAATTTGAAAACAAAAAAAAACAAAATGAATAATTATAAATTAAAACAAATGAAATCTTCAAATTTAAAGCAGAATTTTAAGGTACATTTTAAATATTTTGTATGGTAAGAAATTTAAAATAATAGGTGACTTTTGTGATTTAAAATAGACTTTTTCTTTTTTATAGTAAAGGTGAAAATTTACTTAAAGCAATATAAATTTTTCCTTAATTTGCAATATAATATAAAAAATTTAAGCTTTCATATTTACTCTTGAAATGACTGAAGAATTTGATTACTTTAAAATTTAATTTAATTCTATATTTTATTTAATTTTTTATTTTTATAAAATATGTTTGTGTAAACATTAAACAAAATGTACAATAAAAGTTTCAATAAAACCAAGCGGATTTTTGTACGATTTTCTCATTTATGTAAATAAAAGTAATACAGGTTATTTACTTGTTTGTTTGTATATAATTTATTTATTATGTCTGGGGATATTATGCCTTGAAGCTTTTTAGCATAATTTTTTATTTTTTTTCCAGAATAATAAGCTGGGCGTATAAATTTAAGTACTTTAAAAGCACTTGGTTTTTTTTTAACAAATTTACATAATAAAATGTTATATTTTAAATATTCACATTATTTGTTGTGTTATTATACATTTTGTATAAAAAACAAATACGTTAACATACACATACACGTGTTTATTGCTAATATATACCCAATAAACATAAAAATAAACGTAAAGTGAAAAGTTAAATGAAAACCACGAACACGATATCATTTGTAACCTTTTTGCAAATACTTTGTAAAACTCAAAAATAAATATCTAAAGGTCAGCAATTTTAAAGCAAAGTTCAGACTTTGTAAATGTAATAACTTCACACATATTTTATAAAAATTTTTGATATAATGAAAAATTTTTTTTAAAAACGTTTTGTAAGCACAATGGAAGTACTAAAACATGAAGTTTTTTTTGGCGTACAGTATAAGCTGAATTAAGGGGGGTATCGACTCTAGGAAAAATTTTGTTTTCGAATTTTTTTTATATTTTATTTGGATAGAGCATACTCTTCAGTATATTCGAAATTTGAAGAAATAAAATTTCCACATGTTTTTTTGTAAAATATATTTTAGTCACAAACTAATATTCTATGTGTTAAATTTGTACACAAAATTCTTTAAGAGCGTTTTTTATCATTGTCTTTATTATAAATCTTATTTCGCATAATACAGCAGAACAGCCAAAGGTGCAAGAATTGCACGCAGTCTTTAAAGAAAAGCCGCCCAGGTAGAAAAATACAAACGGCACAATGTTGGCCCGGTATTGGAGGCGGTAGAATATGTACTGGCAATGCGTTGGATTTTTAACTTTCAATGTACTGGCATGTTGTCGAAATGATAACACCAATAAACGCTTGGCCGTAGTTAGTTCCCAACGTTGGCGCAGGCTTGGGATTTTATTTTTTTGGTATTATCCCAGTACATTTAATAACAAATTTAGTAGTTTGCTAGAACTTTACTGACCTCTTAGTGTACATCACAGATTTTTAATGTATTCTTTCGAAACTTCACAAGAAAAGAATGGCGATGTCTCTCTTGCATAAATAATTGTGTAATAGATGTAAAAATACGTAAAATTTATAAAATTTTTAATTTTAACAAATTAAAAAAAGCTCGTTAAATTTCAGTAAACAGTACTGGCAAAGCACGTTTTAAGTAGTACTGGCATTTCGTCAAAAACAGTGCTCTCCCAGTACAACTTTTGTTGTAACGTTGGCAATTTCTACCTGGGCAATGACGATTCCTCGATGGTGGGCGAAGGCACGTTATATTAGACAGGTACTGATGGCTTTTTATAAGCCACAGAAGTAATCGATGTATATAAAAAATAAAAAACAAATACAAAACAAATTAAAAAATATACGAAATAAAAATTCTTGACCGAAATGAAATGCCTAATAAATTCTCTAGCATCGTTTTTAAGAATATTTGGGTTAATATATAAAATACTCTTTATCCGATTCTTCCCAAATTCACTGAGCATATAGAAAACTGCGAGATATAAATTTTATTCATATACGGTTTTTTGAAATTTTGCTGTTTTCTTATCA
The DNA here is from genome assembly GCA_949987735.1 of Leucophora obtusa. NCBI lineage: Eukaryota > Metazoa > Arthropoda > Insecta > Diptera > Anthomyiidae > Leucophora > Leucophora obtusa. The sequence goes on along the minus strand of OX465296.1, from coordinate 205,751,302 downwards.
GAAAATTAATTTTAAACTTTAAACGCGTTTTCCCACAACCTTGAGTTCAAAATCGGCTGCCGCTTGGTCAAATAAATTTTATATCCCCGAGCAAATATGTTTTTTTTGCCTTTTTTTGGAATTTTTAAGTTTGTTTGGGAACTTTGTTAAAAAAAATTTTAAAAATAAAAATCGGGCCACGATTGGAACTAGAGAATTTATCTGGGATTAAGAATCACTTTACATTTTTAGTATTCGGTAAGTAATGAATGCTGCACAGTGGCAGCCGATTTTGCCATTTTTTAAAAAGGCCAGTAATAAAGTGGCAACTCTGGCGATTTTGGCTGGGGAAATATAAGACTGATATTTTTAAAAATACTACAATAACATGATTTAAAAAAAAAAAAAAAATAAAATATTAAAAATATTTTTAATTGAATTTTTCACAACCGTTTAAATATGCCCTTTAAAATGGTGTTGTTACAGTATTTACCCCCTTAACATTTCTTTAAAAGCTTGGTTTATATTGTTTTATGACATTTACAAAACGCTTACAAAATTTTTCTAAATTAAGCTATTTTTGACTGTTTAGAAATTCTCACCTAGTTGACATAATATAATCTACTTATATTTTAAGTCGAAAAATAGTAAAAAGATTATAATAGTTATATGACTTCATATGTTTTTTATTTCTCTAAATGCGGGCTACTTATTGACTTCTTTGTATTTTTATTTTTTTTATAAATAACTTTTAAGAAAAAATTTATAATTAAATGGGGGAAATGTTTTTAGTTGATCTGTTATTTTTAAGTAAATGAATGTTATTTTTAGTTTGACTCAAGATCATAAATTAATATCACTTTCTGTTTAAATTATTTTCAAATCAAAGAAAGATGATACAATTTTTACATATAAATTCTGCATTGCTGGTCTTGTCGAATTTTTTCAATAATTTTTATTCTTTGTAATTTACTTGTAAAAATTGTATCATCTTTCTTTGAAAATAATTTAAACAGAAAGTGATTTATGATCTTGAGTCAAACTAAAAATAACATTCAAAATTTATAATTTTTTAAAGTTTTTAATATTTTTTTAAATTTACGTAAAAGGTTATAAAACCTTTATTTTTAATATATTTTATTTGATCAAAATTTAGGTTTTGTTTAATATTTTGTAATGTTTACAAAGTGTTTATTTTAAACATATTTTTTATTATACTCTACACCACTACGTGGAGAGGAGGGAATTATAAGTTTGAGCTGATGTTTGTAACACCCACCTTATAGTATACCGATCGGCTCAGAATTTTTTTTATTTCGATTTAACGATGTCCGCCTATTCTTGTGAACACTCTACAGGTCGCAAATATTAAGATTTTGGTTGAAATCGGTCCATGTTTAGAACTACACTCAAAAAAAAAAATCATTAAATTCAGCAAAAAATGTTGCTGTGTCAGCAAATTTTTAGTCAGGAGCGTGCTTGCAAAAAAGTTGGTAATTTCAGCAAAAGGCTTTAGCAAAAAAAAATAGTAATCTTCAGCAAAAGTTTTGATAACTCTTAGTCGACTGCAAATGAAAAAAATCCTTGCTGAAATCACTAAACTTTTTGCTGAATATTAGTAGACTGAAAAAAACTTGTAGCGAAATTTTACTTTAGTTAATTTATTTGCTGAAAATTTAAATATAGAATATGTGTAGAGTTGTTTTTCTTTTTTTGTCATTTCCGTTTCCAGACAAGCTGCGACATCTACATCTTGTCTATCTGGTTGTCGCCCACGCTATGAATGCGGTTATCAGCACAATTTTTGTAGCAAAATAAATTAGTAAAACATTAGTTCAAAATTAGTTTAGTGCTAAAAAATATAACTAAAATTTTTGCTGAAAACGGAATTTCAGCAAAAAAATTGCTGAAAATTAGTACACTTGATATACAAAACGTTTTACTAATTTTTCTACTAACTTATTTTTTTGAGTGTAGTGCCCATATAAGGGTCCCCCCAAAACTGGCTTGGTTACACGCTGCGTGTCGCAAATACGAAGATATTTCAATGAAATTTGGTTCGTTGACTCACATGGTCCCAAGGAAAAAGCCTATTGATTCTAAATAGGATCGGTCCATATTTGGACCTATCGCCCATATGGGCTATATTTTCGATTTTCTCTTCTTTTACGATTTTGTAGAAAATTTTGACACAAGTCTGTTTTAACCCATTCAAATTTCGGATCCAAACATTAGTTGGCTTTAAATGAAACTGTTGTAGGGTATTATATAGTCGGCATGCCCGACTTTAAGTTTTTTACTCGTTTTGTTTATATGTTCCTCTACCGTTACAAAATGTCGTTTTGTATATATAAATCTCAACTTTGAATCCTTTTTCGAATATTTTTGCAAACTTTTTGTAAATTGTTTGCTGGGTATATATGTATGTATGAGATTATGTATGTGAGGTATAAAGGTATGAAACAATAAATTATATTTTTCATATGTAAGTATGCATGTAGTTATGCTCCATTGTTTTAAAATTAAATTTATTATCTGTTAGAGCAGGCATTTCTTTTTTTATAAAAGGTAATCTGATTTTTATATCCTAAATAAATCATACTGCGATTTTTATGAGAATGTGTTAATGTGTGTAACTTCAATAATGATGTGAGATAAAACTGTTGCATATTTCAAGGGAAATTTTTTAATTATAATCATTAAAAAGCTGATGAATCAATTACTATAAAAACAATGATCACACTGACAGCATTAGACTTTGTAAAGTGAATATTTAAATGGATAGGGTAGTTTTAATTAATTTCTCAGTGTAGATGCGGTAATGTCATTTAAATATTTTTTGTACTAGCATTAATGATACAAACTAGGGATATCGATCCCGAAAGTCCCGAGATTTATAAATCACGAATCCTGTACCCTGTTTCTGTATCCAATGCGAGAAGTTTTGTCATCGAGAAATGCATGGTCATCCTGTATTAAACAGGGTGATTTAAGCGATGATAAAATGATCTGGAGTTTTAGTCGTACATTTTGCAGATATTGTAGCTTTTATAACTGAGTACACATGTAATTTTTTAAAATACCTAATTAAATTATAAATAACTTACAGGCACCATATTTTTAGCTGATTTGGTTTCATATATATTTTATTGTTTGCGACTCATCCTATATCAAGCAAAGCAGGGTTGCATTTCACATGTTTTTTGCGAAAACTTTTTCGATGCGAGAAATACAGAAACGGGTTGCTGGTATTTTTCTAGAATAAATCCCGGGATTACCGATTTCATTTATTGGCATATTTTATGACTTTTTGTATTCGTTATTATCGTCATAGTCGACTCAAAGAACTAAATCCATAGTACACACCTACCTATAAACATACTTTTAATAAGTAATTTAATTTACCTAAAATCGATGTTCAACTTTCTGGTTGTTCACTTGTAGTCATCGATTTTATGTGTATTATGTGTAAATTTTTGTACGGTTAACAAGAAAAAAAAAAAAAAAAACATGTCACCTGTAAAAGTTTGGCAAACAACTTTTGTTAACTTTTTTTAACTTTCAAGATTTTTATCATGAAAATCTGACAACACTGTCATTTGTCATCATAATTTTTTTTATGAAGTGGAGTGTTTATTGGAAAAATAATGTCATTTTGTCGTTAAACAGAAACAAAACTAATAACAACGACAAGTATTGTTGATTATATGATGTATAGAAATATGAATACGTACATTAGAGTGGCATTTTTTGTAGGATGAGAAACATTTTTTCTTCGTATAAGTTCAGTGTACAGATTATTTGTATATTAAGACTAAAACTTATTCATGTAGTGTTTACGAGCAAAGTTTCCGATTTAAAATTATTTTTTAATACCTGGATTAAAAAATAAAAATTAAAGTTCGATAGGGCAATTACATGATACGAACACACAAACATACATATAAATAGTACCCAAAGGGTGCTTTTATGTAATTGTTGCTTTCAAAAAGGAGTTTATTTATAGCTGGTTTTACCAAATCAGACAGTTCATATACGAAAGTATTAAATTCTCGTCCCGTTGAATTTTTGTACCTTATGTAATGTCTCGGTTTGTGTATTAAAAGCTATCATTTTATTATTGTAGGCAACTGATGGTGATGCCCACGAAACAACTGTTGTATTGTCTATCATGAAAATGAGAAACCTGTTTTGAAACAACAAATAAAATCTAACATGAGAATATCATATTAGAATTTGGACTTGAGGTAGAACAATATTCTAACTAAATATATAAAAATATAGAAAATCCAAAAAAACAATTTTTGTATTTTTTAATGCAAAAATTAAAAATAATTATTAAAAAATATTAAGAGCTACTTCAAAAATCATGACTATTTTATCTACATCCAATAAAATGTAGGGGCATGAGGAACAACTAAAAATTTGTTAAATTTAAAACGGCATCGGTTCTTTCCTGTGACATGCATGTCTTAAATTCATTGATGGGAATGCCAAATTTGATTTATATTACTTTTGAGTTGTGTTTTTTCTGGAAATGATACTAGTTCAAAATTTGGCATTTCCATCAATGTATATCAAAAATAATGTCGAAGAAATTAACTGTAAAAAAACAGTATTTTTCACCTATTTTGTCAATGGCTTAAAAAGTTTTCAGCTGGAATCTGCCAGTTAATTTTATGGCATTTTTAGTAAGTTTTAATGCATTTGTTAGTTATTTTTCAACAACGCGAGTAAAATGTCGACATCAAAAAATCTAGTATACGTTCCATTTCAATAAAATCTATCACCTAATCCATGATATTAATTTTTTAAATCAATTTAAAATTGTTTAGACAATTTCAGTTCAATTAACAGATAATTTCTACACTCACAACCTAAAATACATATTAAATTAATTGAAAACACAATTAAAAAAAGGACTACTGATTTTTAATTATATTCAAACCATTTTGCTATTTCTTTTCAAACATTTAGCGTGTGTTTTAATCACCTGGATTTAGAATTTTTCATACTAAAAGTGGATTTATTAAATCCAAAAAAGAAACTGGATTTAATAAATCCATAATAAAAACACAAATATATGAAACAGCCTATTAATTTAATGTCAGAAAAAAATACGAATAAAAATTAAAAGAGAAACAAAAAAATTGAAAAACTAACAAATAAAAGGTTTTCATTAAATTTTTTTTATGAAATATGTTTAGAAAAAAAAAAACTACACCTCACCACATACATATTTATACCCTACACCACTATGTGGTCATTATACCCTACACCACTATGTGGTCATTATAGCCTACACCACTATGTGGTCATTATACCCTACACCACTATGTGGTCAGGGTATTATAAGTTTGTGCTGATGTTTGTAACACCAAAAAATATTGGTCGTAGACCCACCTTATAGTATACCGATCGGTTCAGAATTTTTTTTATTTCGATTTAACGATGTCCGTCTGTCCGTCCGTCCGTCCGTCTGTCTGTCTGTCTGTCCATGCAATCTTGTGCGCACTCTACAGGTCGCAGCTATTAAGATATTTTGATGAAATTTGGTACGCAGACCTATGTTCGCCCAAGGACGAACAAGTTTGATTTTTTTGAACATCGGTCCATGTTTAGACCTAGTGCCCATATAAGGGTCCTACCAAAATTATATTGTTTATACGCTGCAGGTCGTAAATATTAAGATATTTTGACGAAATTTGGTACACAGACCTATGTTAGCCCAATAACGCAGCCTATTGATTTTGGTGAACATCGGTCCATGTTTAGACCTAGTGCCCATATAAGGGTCCTACCAAAATTATACTGTTTATACGCTGCAGGTCGTAAATATTAAGATATTTTGATGAAATTTGGTACACAGCCCTACATTGGCCCAATAACGCAGCCTATTGATTTTGGTGAACATCGGTCCATGTTTAGACCTAGTGCCCATATAAGGGTCCTACCAAAATTATAATGTTTATACGCTGCAGGTCGTAAATATTAAGATATTTTGATGAAATTTGATACACAGACCTATATTGGCCCAATAACGCAGCCTATTGATTTTGGTGAACATCGGTCTATGTTTAGACCTAGTGCCCATATAAGGGTCCCCCCCAAAATTATATTGTTTATACGCTGCAGGTCGCAAATATTAAGATATTTTGATGAAATTTGGTACATAAACCTATGTTGGCCCAAGGACGAAGCCTATTGATTTTGGTGAACATCGGTCCATGTTTAGAACTAGTGCCCATATAAGGGTCCCCCCAAAATTGGCTTGGTTACAAACTGCAGGTCGCAAATATTATTTTAATGAAATTTGGTGCGCTGACTCACATTATAGAAAATTTTGACATAAGCCCCATTTTAACCCATTCGAATTTCGGATCCAAACAATACACCAGACTGGTGTAGGGTATTGTATAGTCGGCATGCCCGACTTTAACCTTTTTACTCGTTTTAATATTGGATATGGAGAAATAGCTGAAATAGGATTGGCAATTTTTCACTCTACAGTAAGTAATTTAATTAAATCCAATTAGTGAATATTAAATATTGCAATGGAATTTTTCAATTGCGTAAAAATATAAATTGAAGTGATAAAACTGAAAAGGCGGACTGTTTATCGCTGTTTTATATAAAATGTAATTAAAAATTACAAGTTAAAGTAAAATCCTTCATCATCGAATTCGGTATTAAAAATTAGGATGAAAGAAGTGTCGGACAGAAAATTCTTTTTAAAATATGGAGAATCTAGCGCCATCTGTTGAGCACTTTTAGAAATACTTTTTGGATTTATTAAATTCAAGTGATTAGAAAAAACGGCTATTGTTTAAACAATCCATAAAAGAAATAAAACTAATTGAAAAGTCTATTAAAACATTATTCAATTTTTAACTGACAAAACGTTGGAAAAATGCCATTTTGGGGTTTGTTTTTTGATATTTGAAAGTTTTTTTTTGTTTGAATTTTCAAAACACTACCCAACAAACACCAGTTCAAGCCTTAGAGAAAATTTGAGATTTACATTTAATATCAAGCGTATATTTCAAATCTGTCGCAATAAGTAAAATTGAGTCCATAATTTTATATTGATTAATATTTAAAATCGATTTGAGAAATACACTTGTAAAAGCTTTGAAATTTCTATATAAACTTTTCTATTTTCCTCTAGTGTTTTTCTATTTAAAAGCATAGGTTTGAGATTTATTATTTATATCAAATCATATTCAAACTGAAAATAAGTTTTTTTCAATTTTTTAGAAAAATTATCTTCACATTAGAAAATTATATATATTTCAAGTATTTGTGGAGTATTTTTCTATATTCGATAATGATTTGAGATAATTTTGTATGTATAACGTATCTCCAATAACAAAATAAAAAAGTCAATAAATAAAATATATATTTTGGAAAATTTTAGGAATAACGCGTAAATACGCCTTGAAATATCTAATTTTACAGAAAGAGGCAAAGCGTTTTTTATATGTTAAAAGAATCTAAGAAGGTAAGTAATAAAATATGATAACAGTGAATATAAAAAATTAACTTATTTCATCAACATTTTACAGATCGTACTTTTTACAGCGAATGTTGCCATCAAAGTTGTGCTTTGTATTTGTCAGGTAAGATATGATTTAAACTAAGCATTTTAAGTGCTCCTTTTTTTATTACGAGACCAATAAAAAATCTTACACTACATTTATCCTTGATCAGAAATTACCTGGTTTTTGGCTCTTCTAGTTTTTAGCTTGACAAAATGCATACAAAAACACAAGCAAAAACTAGTTTTCTACAAAAACTTGGTGATTTTTGCTTAAGTATAAATGTAGTATTATGGACATATTATTAAAAAAACAGCCTGTATGCAGTTCTAAAAGTACATCTACACGAGGGAGAAAACTTCTAGAGATAGAGCAAAAAACACCTCTAATTAGCTCTATTGTGAATGATTTAAGCTATTTAGGGGTGTTTTTTGCTCTATCTCTAGCAGCTTTCCCTCTCGTGTAGATGTGCCTTAATAAATATGTTATATGGGCCAGTTTTATAGTCAGAACTATGTACGATTTTTGTCCTAAATATTTCTTAAATTAGAAATTTTGTTTGAAAATTTCTGGCTTAAGCAAAATTTTAGAAAAAAATCATTCTCAGTTCTGACTATAAAACTGGCCCTGAAAATTTAATGTCTATAAGATTGTTTTAATTGTTCTTTAACATTTAAATAAACACAGCTAAACTTAAAATTTATTAACACTAAAAAGCCAGTTTTAAAGTCACAACTAAGAACTGATTTTTGTCTTAAATACTACCCAGTCAGAAAAATACAAACGGGAAAGCGGTGGCAAAGCACTTTAACAGGTGGTATAAGTACTGGCAAAAAGTGCTTTCCCATTCCCAAAATGATAACATCATTAGACAAAAGGACCGGCTGTTAAAAAAGCGCCGGAAAAGCACTGGAGGAACAAAATTTTTAAACGTTGGCAAAACGCTGGCAAAACCAATAAATAGGTGGTCTGGAAATATATTTTCCAAAATAAAATTAAAAAAAAGTTCATATGTATCTTTTTTGGTCCTGCCGTGATTTGAACCCAGGCCGTCAGATTGGCAGACGATTGCTCTACCCACTGAGCTAACGAGACATATAATATTTAATGGCTAAATACATAAATGAGTGATAATAGCTGGACAACTACTGGCTGTACCAAAATGCTAGTACTGGCAAACAATTTTTAGTAACTAGTATGCCAGTGTTGGGAGGGCAAAAAAAAAGTTGGTCTTGAAGGAGCTTTCCCACAAACAAAAAAATTGATTTTATAAAACAAAAAAAATTTTAAATTAAAAAAAATCCAAAAAAAAATTTATGCTTGCAACCGGATTTGAACTCGGAACCTTCCGACTACAAACATTTTTTAACGAAGCGTCAGCATTTTTATAAAATCATTGGTTTTCCAGTGAATTGATTTTTGTACGCCTGGTAGCATTGGCTAGGTAGCACTGGATAACCACTGGTTGCAAACCTTGGCATATCACTCTAAGCCACTTCTTTGCCAGTGGTTTTTTTTATAAACCACTGAAATTTTTGTAAAAAATATACTGGTAAAACGCTTTTTGCAAACGCTGGCAAAGCGTCCCAAATGAGTGTTCTGCCAGTCATTTATTTTTAATACCGTGGTTACCCAGTGGTATGCCAGTGCTTGATTTTTTGTACCACTGGCGATTTCTGACTGGGTACTCAAGATACAAAAAAAAAATCTCAAAATTTCTTAATTAAGCAAAATTTTAGAAAAAAATCGTTTTTATTTTTGACTATTAGACTGACCTTTAATCATTTTTGTATTTTAAGGTTTCCAAATTTGAAGATAACTTTTTACCACCGGGGAGTTTAATTTTTAAGTGGCTTTTAAATATTTTATACTTTACTTTTTTAAATGTTTTTATCTTGTAACCATTCAATAAAAAATTTTTTTTTTTAAGTGTAAAAATAAATGGTAGTAAGAGTTCATTATTTTCATTGGAGGCAGATTTGATATATAACATATTTCTCAAGTCTTTATAGACAGTATTTTTCTATTATATAACACTATGCGACAGTCAAAATCGGGATGGGATGAAACCAACGGGAAATGTTATATCGGTCAAAAACAAGTTGTACATGTCCCGGCGTTTCGCTGGGTCACCTCTAGGAATCGAGATATATCTTTTTTTTGATATAACTCGAGAACCACTAGTCCGATTTTGCTCAAACAATTTTAAAAAAATTAAAAATTACAATTCCTTTAATCTGTTCATATAACGTTTTTCTATATACTCAACAGTTTTGCCGGTAAAAATAAATGTTTGTTACCGCTACCATAAAAATCAATAACCTTTTGTTTATTACTTTTTTTTAATATTTTAGGCAAAAAATATTTTTTTCTTCATATATTTATTTTTACCGGCAAAACTGTTGAGTATATAGAGAAACGTTATATGAACAGATTAAAGGAATTGTAATTTTTAATTTTTTTTAAAATTGTTTGAGCAAAATTGGACTAGTGGTTCTCGAGTTATGTCAAAAAAAAGACCACCAAAGGTCAAATCGATATATCTCGATTCCTAGGGGTGACCCAGCGAAACGCCGGGACACGTATAACTTTTTTTTTTACCGATATAACTTTCCCCGGTAGTTTGAACCCTTCCCGATCACTGACCCCTACCATTTGTCTCACAGTGTAATTAATATTGATCAAAATTTAATATTCATTTTACATGTTGATTTGAGAAACATTTGAATTTCTTTTACTTTCAAGTCATATCGCAACTCTAAAAATATTTGAGAAATATGCTTGAGCTCTAACTGCCGTTTTTATAGAGAACGGCATGATTTTCAAATTGAGAATAAAAATTCTCAATGCTATTCTCAAAGGTAATGTTTCAGAATTGAACTTGTTCTCAAATCTATATTTACTCAGTTTCAATAGTAATTGTTTGTTGGGAAGAATTTCTTGTAATTTCAATTGAAATAATTTTGTATATTTTTGTATAAACTATTTTAACAAAAAAGCAAACCGACAATATTTGAGGTTTTTGTTTTGAAACAGAAAACAACGAAATTATTTTAATTATTTTTTCTAAAAATAGAACATTTGACTGAAAATATCAACTCTTACACACGATACGTATTTTTTTGTAGTTTGTTTTTTATTGACTTATTCAAAAAGTTAAACAATATGTTTCCATGTATTTTAATTGATTCTTCAATTGAAAACAAACTTTACCTATTACTTTTCAAATAAACCTCAATCGGTTATGGAAAATATATTGTGAGTGTATTATTTTGGTAATTATAATTAAGAGTTGGGGTTAGGAATAGAATTTTTAATTATTAAAATAAAATTTAAATTTTATCGAATTTTTTCAATTTTTATTCTCTGTAGTTTACTTGTAAGATCTCAATTCTAGCAAAACAATTTCATTTATTTAAATTACTATAATAAAATTTTAATTAATTTTATAAAATTTTCCTTTCATACAAATGCATATTTAAATTCGAAATTAGACAGCAACTTAATGCAAGTGTCTGCTATGATAGAGCTTGGACCACAGCCTGATAGTCTTGGCAATCTGAGTTCAAATCTCAGCAAAACGTTAACATTGTTTCTTTTTTTTAGTAATTTTTTTATTGATTTAAATTAAAAGACACAATTGATTATATATTGTTGATATAATTTTATTTACAAAACAAACAAAAAAAAAATATTGAATACTCCAACCCGTAAAAATTCAAATTTAAGATTTGACTTAAAAATTTAAATCGAGTTTTGCCTAGAGGAAAAGCAATAGGTTCCTAGTTCACGACATAATTATTTAAAAATTTTGTGGAAAGTGTTATTCTCTTTATAGAATTTATTATGAAGCAAGCAATGAACACTGTGCACTTCTGCACAACGACCATTTTCATAAAATGTTTGGATAACTTTTACGCGTTATTCAATTGAATACCGCTCTATGACTTAATTTGCCATTGACTGTAGTACCAATTGTCGCAAAAGAGAAATTTCAAATCCTTTGTTGATGAAATTTATAAGTTAACCCTCTAATGCCCAAGGCATTAGATTTTAATTAGTTTTTGGATAAATAACAATATTTTATTAAACAAGTTGTATTTTATCCATAGAAAACTTAATTAAATACTTTTTTGCTTTCAAACTTTTTTTGTATAAGGAACGGTTTTCAAGCGAGAAGCATGTAACGTGAAAATTTTAACTTTTTAAAAAAGAAAAAAATATTTGAAAAATCGTCAAAAATACATTTACGATCTGGCGTACCAGATCGATAATACCAAAGCTAGCTTAGAGTCTCTAATGGTAAACTCAGTTAAAACTTTTTCTCCAGGACGCACAGGATAACCGCAGGATACGTCTTACGAATATCACTCTAACTCAAAAACTAGCCAACACTTTTTTTGAAATTAAACACAGAGCATATACTCAGAGGTAGTAGTAAGCAGAACTATTTTAGTCGAAATCTGTTGATGTTTAGTGCCAAATTCGCCAAATTTCGTAATTTTCAAAAAGAGAAAATCGCCATTACTTCTGGAATAACAACAATTGATCAACAATTTTCGGTACGTAATTTTATTGTATTGATAGTGTTATTTATAGCAAAAACCGAAATTATTTGAGTACTAGGTTTCTAGATACGTCTTCAACCTTTGTTGTGCTATATCGCCTAATAAATCGATATATTAAAATTTTAATATTTGTTCCATAGTAGATTTTCAACGCCAAATATATAGTTTAACTAGTATCGTAACCAGAAGAAAGACCATTAGAGGGTTAAATGAAAAATGACACTCTAATGTACATATACCTTTTGCCAGCATGTAATATATAACTATGTTAAAGGCACAACTACACTCAAATACAAAAGTTAATGGACAAATTAATAAAACGTTTTATATCTTACTTTACAATTTATTCACAAATATTTAATACACCCAGAAAAAAGCTCCTTTTGGCCACCGAATTTGTAGCCTATTGAATGGTTCCGTTGCAGCAAATGAACTATTATTGAGCTATAGCCAACGAATTATTATTGCGGCAAACAAAATTCTTTTGTCACAGTCAAATTATTCATGTCTTAACCCTCTAATGCTCTTTCTTCTGATTACAATAATATTTAAACCATATATTTGGCGTTGAAAATCTACTATGGTACAAATATTAAAATTTTAATTTATCGCTTTATTTAGGCGATATAGCACAACATCTATCAGTAGTCAAATAATTTCCGTTTTTGCTGTAAATAACACTATCAATAAAATAAAATTACTTACCGAAAATTGTTGATCAATTGTTGTTATTTCAAAAGTTGTGGCGATTTTCGCTTTTTGAAAATTACGAAATTTGACGAATTTGACACTAAACATCAATTAATTTTGACGAAATTAGTCCTACTTACTACTACCTCTGAATATATAATCTGTGTTTAGTTTCAAGAAAATCTGTTGGCTAGTTTTTGAGTTAGAGAGATATTTGAAAAACGTATCCTGGCGTTATCCTGTGAGTCCTGGAGAAAAATTTTTAACTGATTTTACAATTAGACTCTGAACTAGCTTTGTTATTATCGATAATGTACGCCAGATCGTAAATATATATTTGGCAATTTTTCAAATATTTTTTTCTCTTTTAAAAAGTTAATTTTTTCAAATTTTCTAAATTTTCACTTTACATGCTTCTCGCTTGAAAACCGTTCCTTATACAAAAAAAGTTTGAAGGCAAAAAAAGTAGGCAGTTAAGTTTTCTATGGATATGATACAACTTCTTTAATAAAATATTGCTATTTATTCAAAAACTATTTGAAATCTGAAGACCGCCAAAAGGCGGCCTTGGGCATTAGAGGGTTATTGGTTTTTCTTTTTCCACAATAGAAGATTTCAGTTCTCACAACCGAACTATTCGATTATCTACAAATTAGTTTGTAAGCACAAATCTATTTTTGCTGTATACAGAATGATTTTGTTTTTAATCTCTTGCTATTCTTTATTAACTATATTTTTGATTTACTTCTTTTTTTTTTTTTTTTGCAAATTTTAGCAAAATAACTGACTAATTTTCTATAATAATTTTTAAGTATTTTTCTACTCTTTCGTGATGTACATGACACGTTTTGCTAAAATCAGTTTAACAGTCTTTTACTGGCCCTTCATTTGAGTGTACCAATATTGAATAAGTTGAATATACCAACAATAATAATGAACATGTATTAAAAGCTTTTGCTTGTGTAAATACCTACATGTGCTGTACATATATGGCATAAAAAAAAATCTGCTTCACTATATTGAATATTGGCAAATATTGCAAAATAAATTTTGTCATAATTTGTCAAAGTTTTGCTGGTAATATTATCAATATTGTGCAGATCTACTGCTGGTATTATGAAAAAATAACTTACTTGCTTTTTTTCGCAAAAACATTAGAGGTGTTCATAGTTTGTTGGTCCAAATAAATGGGTTTTGATATAGTTATTTATTTTTAAGTAAAATTTCTGATGATCATATTTTGGAAAATATATATATCCATATATATCTGAATAATATTATGAGAAACTATATCTTTGATAAATAAATAAATACACTTAAAATAGTTTGTGAGTTAAAACAACAGAAACATAATTTAAAATAAATTTGAAATTTGAAAGCCAGTCGAAATCAAATGGTTTTTGTTAAAAGTTTCAAGTCTTGTTTCAACAACTGAATAACTGCCTTTATGTGTATTTGTTAATTTCATCAATTTCTTGTGATTTGAATTGAAATAGTTTTGCCTATAAACAAACAATTTGAGTAAAAAAATAAAAAAATAAATAATATTTATAATTTTAAATAAAATTTAAATAAAAACAAATTATACAGACAGAAAATAGAAGTTTTAATTTATAATAACTGTTGCAAAAACAAATAAACAAAAAATTTTCGTATTGTGGATAAATTTTTAATAACTTGAAACAAAACAAAATGAAACTATGGCCGGATTACTAACATTCAGTTAAAAATTCAAGCAGCAGTTAAGTTAAAATTTTACATGGGGAACAACGACAAATGTGTCAGTTAAAATCCCATTCAGTAGCCAACATGACATTGTATATTGTAAATCGGGCTTAAACGAGTAAAATTTTAAAGTCGGTAGTGCCGACTATATGATAACCTACAGTTTGTTCGAAAGTCTAATGGTTGCCTCCGAAATTTTAATGGATTGAAATGCTGATAAAATTTGCTTATGGAATGGTAAAAAATAACAAATTAAAAAGGAATTTTGAATTTGCCTATTATTTGGTGTATTTAAAAGAAATTTGCAAATACCCAGTGTAGAAACGGTAATGACATATCATTATTTTTTGGACTACCAGTAATGACACCAACTTACCTTCTGCATTATTTTAAAACATTTAATAATGAGTTACTGATAATGACTTATTTTTATCATTATTCCAAATAGAAAATAATTTTCTAGATTTTTTTTTTTAAATTATTTGAAATCTATTTTTAGTTTTAATATTTTTTAAACGCTGAAAATGATATATGTATGTATGTGGCCACATATTTTTTGATTTTTTGTATGTTGGCGAGTAAGCTTACTTGTGTGCAGCAGGTCAATTATGTTTTTATCTATTAAATATTACATGTCGATATAGCTCAGATGGCAGAGCTATTGTTTGGTAATCTGTAGACCCAGGTTCGAATCCCGCACCAGCAAATTTTATTTAAAAAAAAAATACAATAAAAAATATTTTTTTGATATAATTTATTTTTTTGAAAATCTATTTTTAGACTCATTATTTTTGTCAGTACTGGTAAGCACATAGGTAGCGATATATTTTTTGATTTTTCGTATGCTGGTGTGTAACCATAACTCATTATTTTTCGCGACATCGCCATATAAAGGTAATAAGAAATGTAATAACAAAAGTAACTAGTTACCATTACCAAGTATGTAGCTACATTACCACATATCTGGTAATGATTGGATACTAAGTGTTCACTTACCAAAACCAAGAGGATTCCTAGTTCCTCCTCGATTAGGTAACTGAGATATCCTACAATCGTTAAAGGCCGTCCACCTCGCACTCGTCTCTTTATTAAATATATTTTCTGTCATACCGATACCCAGTGTAGAAAATCATTACCAGATATGTGGTTATGTAACTACAAACTTGGTAATGGTAACTAGTTACTTTTGTTATTACATTTCTTATTACCTTTATATGGCGATGTCGCGAAAAATAATGAGTTGTCGTTATACACCAGCATACGAAAAATCAAAAAATATATCGTTACCTATGTGCTTTCCAGTACTGACAAAAATAATGAGTCTAAAAATAGATTTTCAAAAAAATAAATTATATGAAAAAAAATATTTTTTATTGTATTTTTTTTTTTTTTTTAATAAATTTTGCTGGTGCGGGAATCGAACCTGGGTCTACAGATTGCCAGTCAACTGCTCTACGATCTGAGCTATATCGACATGTAATATTTAATAGATAAAAACATAATTGACCTGCTGCACACAAGTAAGCTTACTCGTCAACATACAAAAAATCAAAAAATATGTGGATACATATATCCTTACCAGTGTTTAAAAATATTGAGTCTAAAAATAGATTTAAAAAAATTGTCAAAAAAATCTAGAAAATTATTTTCTATTTGAAATAATGATAAAAATAAGTCATTATCAGTAACTCATTACACTATGCGACAGTCAAAATCGGGATGGGATGAAACCAACGGGAAATGTTATATCGGTCAAAAACCACTAGTCCGATTTTGTTCAAACAATTTTAAAAAATTTAAAAATTACAATTCCTTTAATCTGTTCATATAACGTTTTTCTATATACTCAACAGTTTTGCCGGTAAAAATAAATGTTTGTTACCGCTTCCATAAAAATCAATAACCTTTTGTTTATTACTTTTTTTAATATTTTAGGCAAAAAATATTTTTTTCTTCATATATTTATTTTTACCGGCATAACTGTTGAGTATATAGAAAAACGTTATATGAACAGATTAAAGGAATTGTAATTTTTAATTTTTTTAAATTGTTTGAGCAAAATCGGACTAGTGGTTCTCGAGTTATGTCAAAAAAAAGACCACCAAAGGTCAAATCGATATATCTCGATTCCTAGAGGTGACCCAGCGAAACGCCGGGACACGTATAACTTCTTTTTTACCGATATAACTTTCCCCGGTAGTTTGAATCCTTCCCGATCACTGACCCCTACCATTTGTCTCACAGTGTTATTATATGTTTTAAAATAATGCAGAAGGTAAGTGGGTGTCATTACTGGTACTCCAAAAAATAATGATATGTCATTACCGTTTCTACACTGAGTAGCTCCATTAACAGACCATGAAATCCGTCTCCACCGGCCCCCAACCCACCTGGAGCCAATTCCTAGCACACACATCAGCCAGCTGGTGCCCCACGACCCCAACATGTGCTTCGACCTATTTCATTCCGACCGAGTGCAGAAATATCCGGCCAATGATTAAATACAGATCTTATCAAATCCGATTACGGGGCATTCAAAGCAGCAAAACTGTTCACAAAGATGCTAATGGATCATTCATGCATACACCTTCGTCTGGAAAATGCTACAAAATACTCTGAGAATCGCATGAAGACCCGAAAGTCCAGTTCGACAGAGTAAACTCTCCCTATTAAAAAAAAAAATTAAGAAATTTTGTTTTGGTTTTTTCTAAACCGGATTCTGATGGGAATCGAACTCAGACCACCAAGTTGTCAGCCGAGAGCTCTATACACTAAGCTGACAAGACTTGTAATATGTGATAGCTAAAAAATAAAATCAATAATAACAGCAGTTGGAGCTAACTTACAAGCATCGGCAATTGGTTGGCACTAAGCGACCAACATTGGCATGATGTTGGAAAAAACTAGAAATTAACGGTCTACAGAAAAAAAAATTATTTAGAAAAAATGTCAATTTTTAATAAAATATGGTCGGGCTGCGATTCGGACCCGAGCTGTCAGATTGCCAGACAATTGCTCTACACACTAAGCTAAAGATACATGTAAGACAAGATAGCTTAAAGAATAAATGAATGTTAACAATGTTTAAAACGTAAACATTGATATAACGTCTGTTAAAATTCACTTGACAAAGTTGGCATAATGTCAGGAAAACCAAAATATGAATAATCAAAAAAAGATTTAAAAAGAATTATTTTTAAGGAACAATTAGATTTAATACAAACATTTTTTATAAAAAAATAAAAAAAAAATAGTTGTATGTTCGCGATCGGACTTGAAACTTATTTTAATTAAGCG
Source organism: Leucophora obtusa (assembly GCA_949987735.1). Classification (NCBI taxonomy): domain Eukaryota; kingdom Metazoa; phylum Arthropoda; class Insecta; order Diptera; family Anthomyiidae; genus Leucophora; species Leucophora obtusa. Next base: position 205,733,505 of record OX465296.1, on the reverse strand, counting down.
TGTTAATTTTTATAAAATTAGTGCTCTGCCAGTGTATTATTTTTGGTAGAGTTGGCTATTTCTGTTTGGGTTGTTTCAAGATGTCAAGAAAACGTTTTTCTTATTCCACCAATCCCTAATAATTATCCACCCTACTATACATAAATATTTATATATAGCGTTTTTGTCATAAACAAATTCATATCTAAAGGAGCTACAGCATAAGCAGGTTAATCGAAAATAAGTTGTAAAGATATCATAGCAAATAACATAGTTGTATGTTGCATTGTACATATGGGAAAAGTCGTCAGCAGGAAAACTAAATGAAAACAAAAATTTTTTTGGTGTTGATAACTTAACAAACAAGTCTTGAGATATTTTTATAAGAAACGTGCTTAGCATAAAGATTTCGCAAGATAAATACATACAAAATTTCACTTTTATCTTTTAACCACAAAAGTACAAACACTCTAGTTAAAAAGACTTATTAAAAAAACAAAAAAAAAAAAAATAGTAGAAAACAACAAAGTAGGTTATAAAGAGTGTCAAGGAAAGAGTATTAAAGCCAAAATGACTAATTGCTTTTTTCCTTAAAGTTTGATTTGTAAATTTTTGGAAACATTTCTGTAATATGATTTTACTTTTTTTTTGCCATGGTTATTTGAATTCATAAGAAATACACAAAATTTTAATGGACAAACTAAAACAATTTCAAAAATATAATTGGCCATGAATTATATTGAATTCTTAAATTAAAATATGTCTCGGTTTTTGTATACATTCTATATTAAAATTATGATGTTTTCCATACCAACTGTCTCGCAATAGCGAAATATAAAATAAAGTAAGGGTACTCATGATAACGCTTAAAACCCTCGCAAACTGTGCAATCTGCGCATTTTTCCACTCTCGCAAATGAACTGTCAAAAATTGTTTGAAAATTCATTTACGCAACCCTTGTAAATTTCCGAGACAATTTTGTCTCTTAAACTTGCGCTGTTTAATTGTGCATTTGATGAGTCAGCTGTTTTTTGTTTACTTTTTTACAGAAAGAAAATAGTGATGTAAAAAAATAATGGTTACTAAATCAATACAAAATTTTATTTACGATTGAGTTCTAACTACAAATATTTTTTTAATAATTTATGTTAGAAAAGTTAATTTTATTATTGTTTTTTATTTTATAACACTTTAAATTTGTTTTTTAAAGATAAAAATATATAGGTATTTGTGAAATAAATATATGTAACTGAATAACGAATAAATTTAACAAATCAAGTAATTACTGCGTTCACATCACTAAAAAAATGGCGGAAGTAAGTTAAATTGTGAAAAAAATTAAATAAAATTTAATAAAATTTTCCTTTTTAGCAGAAAATAGCTGAAAAAATTTGAAGCGACGCAGGGTAAATGGCACTCATCGTTGGTCTGATGAAGAGACTCTCCATTTAGTACAAGAAGTAGCTGAAGAAGTAAAAGATAAGCCGGAATCTTTTGAAGTAAGTATTGCTGTTGATTGTTTGTGTACAGAATTATATTTTTATTTAAACTTTTTTCAGAAACCTACCACACAAATTTTGTATAAAAAAATTTGTGGTAAATCTGCTGTATTAAAAACTATTGACTGGATACCTATGAAAAATAAAATGCGGCATCTAAAATCAACAACATGTCTGCTCTTAACTGGAAAAATCAAACCGGAGCTGGTCTTTTAGCCAGCGGCGATGAAAAAAGTGTACATTGCTAAGATTTGTCCCAAATGGAATCACCTAGAACAAATATTTGGGCAAAGACGAGGTGTGAATCCCTCATTAATAATAGAAACTTCAATGGAATCAGAATATATTGGCAATGGTATCGAAGAAAACAATTTTTTGGGTTTCAACAGTGAAGATATTGGTTTTGAAATTTTAGAAGACACCACAATTAGTTCTCCAGAACCTTCACCAAATTCTCAATCTTCACTTGATTCAACACCATTAAAAGAAACTATGAAAAAGTTTCAACAATCAACTCCAAAAACCAAAAATGCAAATCCGTTTTGTTTGCTTCTTTCTCTGCAAGAAAAAAAGTTGGATATTGAAGTAAAGAGATTTGAACTAGAGAAGGAAGTGGCAGGAAGCGAAAAGGAATTAAAAAAAATTCAATTGGAAAGCGTCAAGTGGAGAGTGAAGAAAGAATTAAAAAATACGAAATAGAAATTAAATATAAATATAAATCTACCACTGAATAATGTTTTTTTATTACTTTTTGTTTTAAAGTAGAATACGTATGTATGTATTTGCCACTGAATTAAAAATGTTTTGTTTTTTTGTTGTTACTTTATTTTTAAAAGTAGAATAGTACATAGTTTTTTAATAAATGAATTTTATGAGTTTTGTTCTTTAATTAATTCTAAAAGCGCTCGTCTTTTTATTTCTCCTTCTACTGTGGAGCAATTTTGTGGTTCTTGGTTATCATTTGGTATTTCAAAGTCATCATTTTCACTTGGTAATATAATCCTCCTCCGATTCTTTTTGATCCAATAAAATGTTGTGTAATATGGCGCAAACTAAAACCCAGTCACAAGCTAACTTTAAAGATGATTTGTTTTTAATTTAAATTTTTAATTCTTTTAAGCTATTAAATCGTTCTTTTAGTGAACCAAAACAATGTTCAATTCTAATACGATAATGACTTAAAGTTTTGTTGAATACAGTACGTTCTTTTAAATTGGCTTCCGACGAATTTGATCTAAAAGGAGTTATGACAGTACTGGTTAATTTATACGCACTGTCTCCAGCTAACCATTGTGCTCCAGTTAAGAACTTATTCGTCTTTAATGACATGTCACAATTGTTGTAAATTCTTGCATCGTGCACGCTCCCTGGATATCCCAGAACCAAGTGGCGAACACGAAGCCGATGGTCGCAAATACCTTGTACTTTTAACGAATATATATGCTTCCTGGAAAAATATGATTCAGGGTCATCTACCGGTTTTTCTGCTAACTTTATTTCGGTACCATCTACGTAGCCAATACAATGGGGCAATTCGTGAAAAGTATTTGAAACCATGTTTTTGCGCTCTAAATTGTCTGGCCAGTACAGAAATTGCTCCTTTAGTTTCAGTATCACCTTAAAAATTCTGTTAGTGATTATCTGAAATGAAATAGTGTCCAATTAGTTATTAAAACTAATACATAACCTTTTTACTTATTACATGAATGGTCCCACCGTCACCAATTCCAAATAAACTAGCAATTTTGCATAGCGATGCGCCTTCTCCATATGAACCCAACCGATATAAAACAATTATTAATTGTAATTCTACAGGAAACTGTTTGCATGAATGCGGACCGTAGAATACTTCATCATTTTTAATTAGATTTACAATTATTTGAAAACTGTGCCAACTGACCCTCACAATTTGCTTAAACCTGTTCTCATTCAAATAAGGCAAAACGTCGGAAAGAAATTTACGTGATTTTGGAACAGAATGATGTATAAATGGCATTGCGTATCGAAAATATTCTCCAGCTGCAAGAACATAAGTAAAGTCTTCCAAAATTTCTTCTTCTTTCTTACGTTGTTTATCTGTAAAATATTAACAAAGTGTTAATATAATAAAAAAAATAGAAATTAATTTTTATACTTACCGTCGTTTGGTCCAAAAACTTCTAAAGTTATTAAATCACCAACAACATTTTCTTCAAATAACTTAAGCAATTTAGTTTTACCGCTTTCTTTAGGCATTTTTATTTTTAGATAAAATTTCTTTAAATTTTTATGTTTTGTTTTTATTAAATTTATTTCTGTTTTGACATTTCTTTCAAATTGACATTAACTGTTAAAATTTGCACAATAGTTCAAAAGGGGGCTTCATGAATCAAGTGTCGCAAATTTGCCCAATTGCACAAATGGTAATTTTAAGCGTTATCATGAGTACCCTTAGTATCTCTTTGTCATGTATGATACAAAAAAAAAATTATAAACTTTTTCAAGTTTCCCAAAAAGTGGGCGAAGAAGGAGGGATTAGCGATGACAAATTAATGCCCTGTGCGAGGTGGCTAAATTTCTTTTAAACTAAATACAAAATGACAAAAGGGTTTGAAATTTCTTCGAAATTTGTTTTAAAAAATTTCCAAATTTCAAAGAAACTTGTAAACCTGAATTTAGTTTAGATTTAGTTTAGCCAGTTCGCACCCACCCTAAGTGTATATTTTTAGTATATTACACTGTACATCAAAATAAAATTTTTACAAAATAACAAGGTTCTGACAACTGATTCTGGCAGAGGGTACAAGAAAAAAGTACACGTGTATCGGTGTTTTGAAAGTTTATGTATGGCCCTATGTTTTTTGGGGGGTTAAATTTTCACACTTTTGCAAATCTTTATTGTGAATCGGCATAGGAAAACTATATAAAATATTATGAAATTTTTATGGAATATTTTAACCCTTTAAATCTTCAATTAAAGGGAGTGTTTTGTCCCCTTTTTAAAAAAGGAACAAAAAGACCCGTAATTTGAAGAGGTAGAGGGTTAAAATGTTCCACAAAAATATTTGAAAATTTAACTTCAATGCCAGAAATAACTCAAAACTTAAAATGTGTTTAATTGTTAATTTCGTAGTTAATAGGAATTGGCGCTCAAATGTCTCACAAATTTGGGGGGGGGGGGGATAGTTAATTTGTATGAGAAAAATGTTTTTAATAAAATTTCATTATAAGTTAACTCCAAGTTACACTATAAGTTAAGGGTATGCAGTAGACCGTACCTCAAGAAAAAAGTTCGCCGTACACCCTCCAATATGAAGTATTTTCACATGGCAATTTCAAAAAAAAAAATTTTTTTTTGCCGAACGTAGGGGTCGCCTTTTTCAATTTTTCGTTATAGCTTCCAGCCTCGACCAGTGTTTTGCTATAAAGGAAAAATCCAATGAAAAAAATTTAAAAAGGTTACCCCTACGTTCGGCAAACGATATATATAAAAAAAATTCTACTGGGTTTATCGAAAAACTTCATTAGCAAAAGTTTAATGATTTTTTTCGAGCTTTAATTTTCTGACATTAGGGTTGTACATTAGGGTGGTAGCAACTGAGATCTGGTGGGTAACTACCAGAACAGGATACTTGAGGTCAATGGCCCTCGAGAGAAAAACACTTGTCTCCTCGAGAGAAAAACATCGATGTATCATACTTTAAGATCCGACTGTATATGCCAAAGATATAACGAAAAATGTAAAATGGCGACCCCTACGTTCGGCAAAAAAAAATAAAAAAAAATTTTTTGAAACCTCCTTGCAAAAATACTTCATATTGGAGGATGTACGGCGAACTTTTCTTGCTAACATGTGTGCCAGGGCAAGTTATATTGATTGGTCCCATTTTATCGGTTGAATTTAGATAAAAATGTTAAACGGCTGAAATAAAAGAAAAACAATATTTAATTGTATTCACGTAAATAAATACAGTTTAGCGGCCCTATGCTCCTTGCAGGAGTAAAAGGAACAAATATATATATATATTATAAAATACACCCTATTATTTTATTTGTTTAATTAAATTTTTTTTATGCGAAATATTAATGTACACGTCAATTTTCTTTAGTGTTCCTTTGCTGACTAAAAGAAACAAGAGAAAACATGTTCTTATCATATTGTTTTAAATATTTACTAGAAATTTATTAACAAGCGCCATATTGTTTTTATTCGTATTGGTCGAAAAACTCACCAACACATACTTAAAAAAAAACAAGCGTCATCAATATGATGTTCCACGCTTGTATGGAGGATAATAAGTTTTGAGTTATTGGCCGAAATACTACCTGGAGATATTTATTAAGTTGTAAAACTACGTTCCCCAAAATAATTAGGATAATCGGATATCGGGAAGACATGCTACACTAGCCCTAAACTTTAGAACAGGGATTACAAGGGGAAAATATGACTTTTTGTAAATTTTCCCAAAAACATTGATATTTTAAAATTAATTTGAATTAAAAACATCAAAGAATAGGAACTCGGAGTGTTTTAACTTAGAAAAAAGCAATAGAAACTTAAATTTGTCAAAAAACAGCCGATTTATTAAAATTTCCCCGACAAGTGATATGTCGCAGACTACTTAATCAAGAAATTCTGGTTCAAATTTTAAAATTTATTGAAATAATCTACTACAGAAATAGTTTTTTATTATATGTTAAATAAGAAGTAAACTTAAATAAAAAGTATTTTTTATATTGTGTTTTGCTAACAAGTTTTAAATTAATGCCAAAAGAGGTCAGCGTTTTTAAACACTGGCAAAGCTACAATTTAAAATTTTTTAAAATTCTTTTAAAGAAATTTAAAAAAATCGATGATTGGACTTTAGGGTTTTATTAACAACATATTAGAGACTAAAAATTACATAAAATGTAGGAATTCCTTTTTTCATTTTGCTAGGGCCGAGATTTTCTATAGATCAGCTGATACATTGTCAAAATTATTAAAAAAAAAAAATAACTAAATATCAGGATGAAAAATTAGTTCAAGTACAGCTTAAATGTGCTCTTGGTTTGAAATTGGATAACTATTAACCTTAGATAAATAATGTAAAATTAGTTCAACTGAATTAGAATGCGTTTAACAGACTTTTGCACTAACTTTTTTTTATAAGTGTGGAATTCAACATGAAGATGTCATTGGGATGAAGGCAATTGTCTCCAAACTCCCACTTTGGTACTAGTTGTAGAACTGCATAGTTTGAAAATTACAAATTAAGAACGAAAAATAGGCAGAAAAACACTCGAAGAACCAGTTCTGAAGTCACTCTTTGGAAATAGCAATGTACCAGTTGGTTAAGACATTAATTATATAGAAAGAAAGAAAAATTTTTTCTTTGACGAAAAGTAAATTAGAGAGAAAGTTTGCTCTTACTGAGATAACCAGGTTCATTTACCAAATGAAATTTAAGATATTGTGTGTTTATGATTTCTAATCACAAAAAAAGAAATTTACCAAACTAACTCTAGAGTGACTCTTTTGCACCAGTTGACTTAAACCTTAATTCAATTTTTTACACAGTCCCTACACAAATCAAAATGATTATTTAGAGAACTAGTTTCGTACTTCCTACACTCAAAAAAATAAGTTAGTAGAAAAATTAGTAAAACGTCTTGTATATCAAGTTTACTAATTTTCAGCAATTTTTTTTGCTGAAATTCCTTTTTCAGCAAAAGTTTTAGTTATATTTATTTTAGCACTAAACTAATTTTGAACTAATGTTTTACTAATTTATTTTGCTACAAAAATTGTGCTGATAACCGCAATTATAGCGTGGACGAAAACCAGATAGACAAATGTAGATGTCGCAGCTTGTCTGGATGTAGTACAGACAACGGAAATGATAAAAAAGAAAAACAACTCTACACAATTTCTATATTTAAATTTTCAGCAAATAAATTAACTAAAGTAAAATTTCGCTACAAATTTTTTGAGTTTTTTTCAGTCTACTAATATTCAGAAAAAAGTTTAGTGATTTTAGGAAGGAATTTTTTTCATTTGCAATCGACTAAATGTTAGCAAAACTTTTGCTGAAGATTACTATTTTTTTTTGGTAAAAATCAGCTCGCTGATTTTCAGCAAACCTTTTGCTGAAATTACCAACTTTTTTGCAAGCACGCTCCTGACTAAAAATTTGCTGACACAGCAACATTTTTTGCTGACTTTACTGACTTTTTTTTTTGAGTGTATTCAAAAAACTAGTGCTTTTTAGAACTAGTTCGATCATTTGCTACCGTGAGTATTCTGAATAAAACTCATGTTAACCCATTTCTTACCAATATGGCTTTAAAGTCACATCTGCTTTTAAGATCCTATAACTTTTGGTAGAAAGGGATATTACAATAGCGTAGAAAGCATGTGATACTTTGAGGCCTTAACTATAAATTATATTTAGAAAATTACAGAAATTTTACTTCCAGGCTTGCTATATAATGATTTGAAAAAAATCTATTTGTGACTTTTTTTCAAAGCATTTTCTTCAAAAAATATTTAAAAATATAAGGAAAAGTGGGATAATAAAAGTATAAAGTAATAAAAATATTTAACCGCAGAAAAATTCTGAATTCAGTTAGCACTTTAAAAAATAAATTGACTAGTATTATCAAGGGTTATTCGTACTGGTCAAATTGTAAGTATTTACATAGGAAATTAATCCGTTTTTATTTGTTATATTAAAAGGAAGCATATAAATCTAAGCAATTAGTGTTGCCAAATAACAATTTCTAAGAACGTCAAAAATACCATTTTTTTTAAAAAGTTCTTAAAAATATTGCAAAAGAAATAATTTAAATTTCTTACCATTTTCTCACAGAAATTTGTATTATCAAAATATAAAAATTTAATTTTTGAAAAAATATTTAAGTGCGTATAGAGCGTCAAATTATCAATTTGAATTACTTATACCACCACTAGAGGGGGCGACTTAGCCTTAAGAAGTGCCAAAAATGTTTCCTGCGAAAGCGGGCTATCCCTTTACCAAGCTTGGTTAAAATATTCCCACGGAATTCATGCTTGGTATGAAATGGGTTAACTCTACGCAAAAGTCTCGTTGTTTGTAAACTTATAATTTATAAAGGGAATTTTTAGCTAATCTTTTTATTCTGGTAAATGAATGTTCTTTAGTTTGACTCTAGATCATAAATTAATATCACTTTCTGTTTAAATTATTTTCAAATTAAAGAAAGATGATAAATAGGTATTCTGTCTTGCTGGCCTTATCGAGTTCTTTCAAATTTATATTCTTTGTAATTTACTTGTGAAAATTGTATCATCTTTTTTTAATTTGAAAATAATTTAAACAGAAAGTGATATTAATTTATAATCTAGAGTCAATCTAAAGAATATTCATTTACTTTAAATTTATATTTAAAACAAGTGTAATCAAAATGAAACTTTCAAATATCGCATTAATTTAATCAGTCTCTCCATAGATTCTATTAAACTAGTACACAGCTGATTCAAAATGATTATTATGAGAACTAGTTTTGTAATTACCAGTCCAAAAACTAGAACGTACTTTTTAGAACTAATTCGAGCATTTATTACTGATAAGTAAGTCATTACTATATGTTTTAAAATAATGCAGAAAATAAGTCGGTGTCATGACTGCCCAATCAGAAATCGCCAGTGGTGCAAAAAATCAAGCACTGGCATACCACTGGGTAACCATGGTGTTGAAAATAAATGACCGGGAGAGTACTCATTTGTTTGGCAGCGCTTGCAAAAAGCGTTTGTCCAGCATTTGTTTTACAAAAATTTCGGTGGTTTATAAAAAAAAACACTGGCAAAGAATGGTTTAAGAGTGATATGCCAAGGTTTGCTACCAGTGGTTATCCAGTGCTACCTAGCCAATGCTACCAGTGGTACAAAAACCAATTCACTAGTGATTTTATAAAAATGCTGACGCTTCGTTAAAAAAGTTTGTAGTCAGGAGGTTCCGAGTTCAAATCCGGTTGCAAGCAAAACATTTTTATTGGATTTTGTTTAATTAAAATTTTTTTTTGTTCTATGAAATAAATTTTTTTATTTGTGGAAAAGCTCCTTTAAGACCAACTTTTTTCTGCTCTCCCAACGCTGGGATATTAGTTCCTTGCCAGTGCTAGGTTTTTCGCACAGCCAGTAGTTGTCCAGCGATTATCACTTATTTATGTGTTTATCTATCAAATATTATATGTGTCGTTAGCTCAGTGGGTAGAGCAATCGTCTGCCAATCTGAAGGCCTGTGTTCAAATCACGGCAGGACCAAAAAAGTACATATGAATTTTTTTTAAAATTTAATTTTCGAAAATATATTTCCAGACCACCTATTTATTGATTTTGCCAGCATTTTGCCAACGTTCAAAAATTTGGTTTCTCCAGTGCTTTTCCGTCGCTTTTTGAACAGCCGGTCCTTTTGTCTATTGATGTTAGCATTTTGGGAATGGGAAAGCACTTTTTGCCAGTACTTGTAGCACCAGTTAAAGGGCTTTGCCATCGCTTTCCCGTTTGTATTATTCTGACTGGGTGGTAGTCCAAAAAATAATGATATGTCATTACTGTTTCTTCCTGGGAATTGAATGAAGATAAAATTGTATGGATCTATGTCTTATTCAACTCCATTATTTAATTGTATATCCATAGAACATGGTGGCGTATACGCGTTGTTTTTTATAAATAAAATTAATCATACGTCTACGGTCCAATGAAATATAATACTATGCGACAGTCAAAATCGGGATGGGATGAAACCAACGGGAAATATTATATCGGTCAAAAACAAGTTATACGTGTCCCGGCGTTTCGCTGGGTCAACCCTAGGAATCGAGATATATCTTTTTATTGACATAACTCGAGAACCACTAGTCCGATTTTGCTCAAACAATTTTAAAAAAATTAAAAATTACAATTCCTTTAATCTGTTCATATAACGTTTTTCTATATACTCAACAGTTTTGCCGGTAAAAATAAATGTTTGTTACCGCTACCATAAAAATCAATAACCTTTTGTTTATTACTTTTTTTTAATATTTTAGGCAAAAAATATTTTTTTCTTCATACATTTATTTTTACCGGCAAAACTGTTGAGTATATAGAAAAACGTTATATGAACAGATTAAAGGAATTGTAATTTTTAATATTTTTAAAACTGTTTGAGCAAAATCGGACTAGTGGTTCTCGAGTTATGTCAAAAAAAGACCAACAAAGGTCAAATCGATATATCTCGATTCCTAGGGTTGACCCAGCGAAACGCCGGGACACGTATAACTTCTTTTTTACCGATATAACTTTCCCCGGTAGTTTGAACCCTTCCCGATCACTGACCCCTACCATTTGTCTCACAGTGTAATTAATCAGAGCTGTTTTGGCTTAAAAGTTTTTGAATTGCAGTGGAATTGTAAAATCATATGGAATTTATTCTGTATAGAACAGAATATGAAACGAGGGGTAAAATAAAAAAATATATCTGCTTGCTTTGTTGAGCTATATATTTTGGAATTAGCGGAGATGCTAGACTATTTTGAAGAATTTTATCATAAATATTTATGACCTCTTTTTGCTTTAAGCAGTAAAAATTTTATAACCCATTCGAAAATTGTGTAGGTTCATATAGCATTATCGATTTCGTGTACTTCACCTAAAAGAAATTTGTCTCACCTAAATTATTTCTTAAATAATAAGTTTTCAAGTAAACAAATTCGATCTTAGTTCTGATTGTTAAACTTGCCCTTAGTATTTGAATTCTCATTGCATATTTGAGATAGGCAATACTTAACGAACATTTTTTCTAAACCTAAACCGGATAATTCACTAGAACTTTATGAATCGATATAAAGCCATCCGAATTTTGTATTAAAAGTGCATTTGTTAACAAAAGTTGTTACTTAGATTAATTAAATACAAATCTGTTTATACAGTGCCATCTTTTAATTATTACAATCCGACAAGAACTGTGGAAACTATGTTTGTTCAAATGCAAACAAATTGTACTTTATTTAACTTTTTTTTTCAATTAAAATCAACATATTGTTTTTCCCCCATATTCAGCTCATAAACATGCACCGTTTTAGTGTTATTACTGTAATAAAGAAAACGATATATTTTGACACAATAATGTATATAAACGAGTATTTTATTCCCTAAGGCACCGTCAGTAGTTTTTCACATGGAACATTTTCACTCAAACTTTAAAGGCTTTCAATATTAACTTAAATTTTGAAAATGAAAATCTTTTTTATGTCTTTAGAAAACCACAATCACAATAAACACAAAATATCATTCTTCACAAGAAAAATAATAGTCTTGTATATCAAATTTGCGTGCAAACAAAGTCTACGCAATTTTAACGTGAAACTCATTGTCCTGGAAAATAATTTTTTTTATATGGAGTATAACAGTTTTTTCACGTGAAACTCAAACAACTTGCGGTGGTTAATGGTGAAATTTATAGTGAGTATTCACATTTTGTGATTTTTTTTGTATTAAGTGTTAGAGAGTGTAAGTTTAATTTTTGAAAATTTTGTAACTGGAAATTGGAGTAAATTTTCACTTAAGTCTATGATTTTACTAGATTTTTTCTTATATAATTAAAACAATTTTTTTTAAGAAATATTTACAGACAAAATCGTTTTTACTTCTGACTCTTAAACATCCAGTTATAACTTTTTGTGTAAGTTGGCCCTAATACTTGCAAATGTTTATAATAACATTTTCGTATTTTTTTTTAAATCTCAGTCAAGAGAACAATTTTGTATTACAAAAAAGTTTTATTTACAAACAAAACCTTAAATACTAATTGCTGCATATTTTTATTTTTATCTAAATATTAAAGTAAACAGCAATAATGCTACATTTTAAATTTATGTTTTTTTTTCTTGTTTTTCAGTTTAGTTCATTGTAAAACCAGAAGAATCCTTGGTACAAGTACATTCATAGCAGTACTTCTTCTTTACAATTGCCAAAGCAAAAGATAAATGTAAGTAAGAACTTGCATTTTTTACGAAAATCCCAGCAAAACTTGGAAATGGAAGGTTTTTACTGTATGGAAAAGGAATGACCATTTAATGATAGGTCATTACTTTTTGCGTTACCTTGAAATACAAAATAATGACTAATTGATAATGAGTGATAGAGGCACCTAGTATATATACTTGTAATATAATCACTTACTGATAATTTCTCTAACAAGGAATGTACCACTTGGGGTTTGGATGAAACTCAGATATGTGATAGAGAATAAAAATCTAAGGCCGACATATTTTTTTATATGCAACGGTGAAGGTTTAGGGGTTAAAAATATCGAAAAACTGAAACACCCCATCACATAAATATTATAAGTATTATTATATGTGAATTTGATCCTCACCCTGTATACATTCCCATACAAAAGCAATTAAAATTTTTATGTTTTGTGTTATGCCATAAACAACTAAGAATTTCTAAGCATGTTTTACACACTGGTAAATAGGCCTCTCAATTGAAATAGAGGAATCATGAATTAAGATATATAATATATTTTCTGAATTTTTTTTTGATATTTTCTGAATTTCAATTGGTTATTTCTGAATTGTAAAAAGTGTAGTGAATGTTTGGCAGAATATTTTAATTGCATTCATGCAGGCTTTTAGTACATAACTAATTCTGAACTAATATTTTTTGCTACTGGGTAGGAAACCCTTTGTGTGCCATTTTCTTGCTTAATTACTTGATAATGTCTGTTTTTGCTGGGATAATATGTGGTTGTTGTAAAAGATGTAAAATAACTTGTTGTATATATATAAAAAAAAAACATGCACATTTTAGTAATCTGTATAAAAAAGCTAAAAACAAACTAGAAAATGTTTACATATTATATGTATGTAAGTAATAGGTTTTTATTTTAGTAAAAATAAAATTTTTTGCATATTTTTTGTTTAAAGCCTATGCAGTATTTATATACATAGAGGTATCTAAAAAAAATTAAAATGATTTTTTAACGATTAGGACTGAGCTATATTTTTGCTTTGCATACATGAAAAATATAATCCTTATGAAATTATGACCTATTTCATAAGGATTTTATTCTGAAAATGTTACCGAAATCGGCCAACGTATCTCTTTTCCCGCCGAGGTAGAAAGTAAACATTTTTTATATTTTGTGTTTTCAGTTGACTGCCGGAGAAGTCAGTAATAACTTGAAAATTTTCGAATAGATTTTTAATTTGAATAAATGTTTACCCCTTAATTCATAAATGCTTTGTAAAGTTAGAGCAGGTTTACCAAACGTCATTTTCATACAAAATTGGTTCAATAAACCTCCTATAATTTTACAAAGCTTTTATGAATTTAGGGGTTAGAATGTAAATTATACAATAAATATAAACTTTGAAAATCACCATAATTTTGCAAAAATTTCAATAGTGCATGATTTTTTTTCATTTTTCGACCTGGCAATGCATCAGGTCTTAAAAATTAAATTATTCAGTAATGTTTTTAGACTGAAAATGCTAAAGCTACGAAATGCCAACGGAATTGTATTATCTAAATTTTATCCATAAAATCGATAGTATCAAACAGTTTTTGATCTCTTAAGAGCAGAAATTCGTGTTTGAAGGCCAACGAATGAACACGTGGTAACAAAATTGGTGGACAGTGCACAATGGCGGGTGCTATTATTAAATCTGACTTTACCTAACATTAATTATTTTGAAAAAAAAAAAAATACATACACTGAGAGAATTATCATCATTTCAGTAATGAATTTCTTCATAGTTTCAATGAAAATTGTCACTGAAACTCGTCCATTGAAACTTTCCACAGAATCTATGAAACAGGTTTCATTAACGTCAATGTTTATGAAAAGTTCATAAAATTAATGAAACTCTTCATAAAATTAATAGGCCACTCGTCCAAAGAATAAATCATTCCGGTAATGAAGAGCTTCATAAAATCTATGAAGCAATTTCATTTATTATTATTTATTATAGTTGCTTGTTGTCGTTGCTAAGCTGGAGTGGATAAATAAAAATTCCTTAGCAAATGCAAAAGGCGTAATAAAATCGTAACATATTTTACGGATGTACAAAATATATCTAAAGAAAGAATTCATTAAATTAAGAAATTTCATAAAAAAAAGTTTCGAAAAAATTAATATGATTTATAAAAAAATTTCATAGTCTAAAATTAATAATAAAAAAATTAATTAAAAAAAAATAAAAATTATAAAAGATTATTCTGTCAGGAAGTGACTTTATTCTATAAAAAAATTTTAAAAAAAGTAAATACTATTGAACAATTTCATATATATAAAGAACATTTTCATTAAATTTATGGAGATCTAATTTATGAAATTCAATGAATTTTTTTAATGAAATTATGAAATTTTATGAAAGAAAAGTTATGGAAAATTTCATAATATTAATTAAATATTATATACATAATGAAATTCTTCATTGGTTCTACGAAAAAAATTCTATGAAATTATATCATTAATATCATGAAGGATAACATTGTGGAACAAATTCAGGTTAGCAAAAGTTAGGTCGATTCTGAGAGTGAGGGGTGAAAATAGAGGTTAAATTAGAAGACCCGTATCGCGGCGTTTGCTTATGTTAGTTCGAATTTTTTATATGGTTTTTTGGCTATAACTCGTCGACTAATTGATATTTTTTAAATCTGTAAAAGCCAAATTATAGCTAGAGACCTGAACAACAATAAAAAAAAAAAAAAAATCAAATCAAATCAAATCAATTTTTTTAAAAATTTTAATTGTTGTTCAGGTCTCTAGCAATAATTAGGCTTTTACATATTTAAAAAATATCAATTAGTCGACGAGTTATAGCCAAAAAAACCATATAAAAAATTCGAACTAACACAAGCAAACGCCGCGATACGGGTCTTCTAATTTAACCTCTATTTTCACCCCTCAATCTCAGAATCAACCTAACTTTTGCTAACCTGAATTTGTTCCACAGTGTAATTCTCTCAGTGTATTTTTTTAATTTTTTACGCTTGAAAATCGATTTTTCTGAAAGTCCGTGTATAGTTATGCAACACTAGTAAGTAAAAAAATTGCGATTTCAATTTGATCTAATTTTCTTTTAGTTACAAGATGTTTTATAAGTCTAAATTATATAGAATCTCACATACCAGCTGTTCTGTATCAGCTGATGGGCAGTGTGTATTAGCGTTGGTTTTGAAAATTTAGTTTTCTTTTGCATGAAAAAAATTAAGGCGTATTTTTTTATTTTTTTTTTAATTCCAACTCTTTCCATAGGCACTTGTCTGCTAAGAAGACAGATTTTTTTTGTCGTTTTTCTTACAGGGCAAGAAGAGCTGAATTTACATATAATTTGACTTCATCATTCGATTCTACAGCAACAAAAATTATTAGAGAAATTTAATTTTTTTACGTTTTAAATATGCACCAGATAGCCATTAGCGTGGTCGGAAAAATTAAATTTTTTAAAAAATTTCACAAATATTTTTTTTTATCACACACAATTCCTGGCTGAGAAAATGATACAAAAAATTTCGATACGACGCACAGTGCTTCGTCCCCATATAGCAAATCGGTAAAATTAGAGGAGTTATCGTAGAAGAATGAAATTCGGTGTGCTAGTTCAGAACATGTAAGTTTAGAAAAATTCGAAGTTTCGGCAAAATCGGTGCAAGGACATGACTACCTCCCATACATCCTTAATCTAAAATTTTTAATTTTAGCTACAATTATAAATAAAATAAAGCGAAAATTGGTTACTGCTTGTCAAATTATGTCCTTTAACTCAGTGGTTAATTTTGTTTCATTCGGGGCAAGGACTTGACTACCTACCATATATCCTTTTTCTAAAAAACAATATTTTGGCTATATTTATGATCAGAATGCACTAAAAGCTTAAAATGGTTTGTAAAATAATACTTTTTAGCTCTTTAGCAAATTTTGTTTCATTCGGTGTAAGGACATGACTACCTCCCGTATATCCTTTTTCTCAAAAACAGATCTAACTTACAATAGTTTATAAAATAATAATTTTTATCTCTGTGGCAAATTTTGTTTCATTCGGTGCAAGGATATGACTATCTCCCATATATCCTTTTTCTCATTCATTATCAATTTTAAGGGCGCCACAGACGAGCAGTATTATTGTTCAACTTTTAAAAGTTTTTCTTATGGTGCAATATTATTTTATTTTAGCAAAACCTTCAATATGACATACACATGGTCAAAAATATTGGTAACTTGCTGAAATTTAGTGAAAAAAATTTTTTCACAAAATAATCAATTGGAAAAGAGTTGCTCCCCACAAAAAACCCGAATTATCATTTGACCAATTTATAGTTTTTCATTAATAATAACTATTATATTACAAAAATAGCTATTGACATTTCCAAATTTTGTATTTTAAAAAACTTTGACAAATAAATAAAAAAAAGCCGTTTTTGCATTTCTATTAAATTTAAGGGCATTTCGGTTCTAGGTTAAAGTGGGTTAATGATATCCAGCGAAAAAATTCCGTATCTGTTTGCAAAAAATTCGACTTTTGTGAATTTTTAATTGATATGCTATTTTCTTTTTCAAAAATGGGCCATTTTCGGCCGCAATACAGCAGGGGTTAAAGTTTTCTAAAAAAAATTAAATTCTTCAATTTTGAATGAATGAAAATCGATAAATCGTATTTTAAGGGACAACATATACATCTACATACATATATAAGTATATATCTACATAAAATTAAAAAATTAGGATATGTAGAAATAGTTAAAAATTTAAAATTTGCGGTTCAAAAAAATAGAAGTTTTTTTATATCTTTTTTGAATTTCACTAAACTTTATAAAATTTTAGATTTTCCGCAAAAAAAAGTGTTATTACTTAAAATTTTTTTTAAGTTTCTTGAATTTTTTTTTTTATTTTTACACCACATAAAAACGAAGCTTGTGTTGCAATTTTCAAGTTCTATTTTTAGAAAAAGAACGTTATTATTTTAATTTTTGGTGGTACCTTAAAATTTAGCTCTTTCTAACTTTGTTAAAATTCAGGTAAAAGGATTTGGAAAATGTATAAAATTTTTAAATTTGCGGTTAAAAAAACCATTTTTTTTTTCAAATTCTATTAAAGAGCTTCAAGAGGTCCTAAAATCATAAATAAAAAAGACGTTCTTCCATATTTTTTTTTACTCTACCAAACTTAAGCAACTTTGGGATTTCCAATCAAAAAATGTCTAAAGTTTTTGATGACACCAAATATTATTCTATAAAAAATTTTCACTTAAAAAAATTTCTGCTTATTGCGAATATAGTGTTGTTATCTACTATATTCGCAATAAGCACCACCACCGTGTTTCAAAGAATTTTCTTTAAAAATGAATTTTTTCCAATTTTTTTGTAAAGCAGTTAAAATTAGATTTTCGTTTAACTATTTTAGCTCATTTTTTTTTTTTTTGACTTTAGCGCCCTCTGTTGTTAACAAAAAGGGGAGATACTGAATTCCTCTTTCATATTTATTTATGGTATTATGCCACCTTTTGAAAAATGTATAATTCACTAATGTTCCGCATCATGCGCGGTTCCAGAAATTAATATAAGGGGCAAAATCATACGCCTCAGTGGCCAACTCAATGTATTTGTCTACTGTGGCGTATGATTTTTCCCCTTATATTAATTGCTGGAACCGCGTATGTTCCGCATACATTTTTTTTTAATTTTGCTTATAGGACAAAAAAAAAATTGAATTTTTATTAAAGACAAAATTATTTTGTAGTTCTGTAGTGTTTATCAATTTCAGATACAACGGTCGATGCTGCTCTAAAACGATAATTTTTCCCATTCAGATTATGGATAAGAATATCAAGTCGAATCAAGGAGCATGGAAACCAGGAATTTCAAACTGAATGTTCTCCGACATGTTCACTGAGATGAATTAATTCATATGCGTTCCCGAACACTTCTGGAAAAAACTATTTCGCGAACGTTCCGAAAAAAAACGTGAACGCATTGATAGAGGCGTTCAATACCCTTGTGATTACGTGTGTCTCGACCGCCTCTATCGTGGCGTTCAGATTTTTCTGGAGTGTTTGCGAGATAGTTTTACAGGAAGCGTTCTAATAATAAATAATATATTAAAAATAAATTCAAAATTTGTCAAAATTTAACCGCGCCTACTCCGTCTACTTATTGGAAAATATTACCCCAAATAAGTTTGACATTGATAATACATATTTCAAATACCTTTCGTTTGACACCAATTATTTTTGTTTTTGGGACACATATGAAATAAACCACAAAAACTAAAAACTGGGACATCTTTGACCCAATCTTGCTCACGTCATAGATTGTATTTTTTAACCCTTAAATATGAGATTGTGTAGCTAAAAAAAACAATACGTGTCCTTTAAATTTTCCTCCTATGCAACAAATCCGAAGCTCATTGATCTCCGGGTCAGCATCGGGAGTCTTCCATGCCGTTACTATCTTGAAGAAAAAGGGGTTTTTGTGTCAACTAAACAACATGAAATTTGGCATCTTAGTCCATTTACTGAAGTTTTTGGCTATTAGAATGTTTTTGGGGTACAAAGGGCTAAGAAATTTAAATTACTATTTGTTTTAGTTTTGAGGTCAAAATATACATAAATACATCCACAAACAAAAAGTAAGTAGTGAAAGGATAAAGTAAAACGTGATTGGCGCTTTTTATTATAAATTCCAAAGTATATATGTATGTTGTTACTGTTATGTAATGAATTTTAAAATATTTTAAATGAAAAAGGTGTACTTTTTTCGTAATAATTATACTGCCGTTTTTCCTCGATATACTTTCCTTGTCGGTTTCATATCTTGCTGCCCTAACATCGATAAGTGTCGATTTTGTGCAGGGATATTTAAAATATATTCCACGGCAATATTAACGAAAAAATAAATATTAATTTCTTAAGAAGACTACAGTTTTTTTTTTTTTTTATCAAACTTAAGTAAAATTTGGGATCGTAATTCTTACAAAATGTGCCTATAAGTTTATTTTATTTTTTTTAATTGGTCAAACAATTGCCTTAATATTTTGAGCGTATATTATTATGTTTAATTAAAGAAGTTCAAATCCGCAATAAAAAATATGACTATGAATTTCGTAATATTTACTAAATTTGTAGCAACATTTTAGGCAGAAAAGTTTAAAAGAATAAACCTTTTACTTTTGTATTCTTTGTGCATGAAATGCTATGAGTGTACCTTGTTATTATCGTACCAACAATTTTCATAAGTGGTACTTTATAAACTACAAAAAAACAAAAACTTAAAAAACACATTTTTACACATTCATATATGAAAAAACCAGTATTAATAACAACAACAGCAAAAATATTAACAAACGTATAGTTATGTTGAATCGTACTACTGTTATTGTTTACTCCCTTCTTCTACATTTAAAGTCTCCTCAAAAGAAGTTAGACACGCAAAGATGAATATTCATATAGAAATACACTTATTCCACTTTTACATTTGTATGAAAGTGTATTTTGTATTTGTAAGAGTATGTCGTCGCCCGAAATTTCAAAAGACGTAAGTTATAAAAAAGGCAAAAACGGTTTTCTGATTGATTGCGATGGAGTTCATCAAACTGCATTTCTGTACAAAATTCTATCACAATGTTATTTTAGGGCGGCTTAAAAATTCCCCCTTTTTCAAACGTTTATTGTGAATCGGCACAGAAAATCATTGCGAATATTTTATTTTAGGTATAGGATATATTCAGCGAACTTATGTAAAATACTACGAGGAATATTTTTGTGGAATATTTTAATCCTGTAACTTTTCAATTAAAGGCACTTTTTTGGTGATTTTTAAAAAGGCACAAAAAAAGCATTATCGCATTATGGTAACATGGAATATTTTAACTCTCATAAAAATCTCTTTAATGAAAGAGCAAGAGGGTTAAAATGTTCCACAAAAATATTTTTCATGAAATTCCACTATAAGTCTCTGAAGATATCAAGGTTGATATCCTACTTCAATGCCAGAAATAAGTCAAAACTTAAAATGTGTTTAAGTCCCAGTGTAGAAAATCATTAACAGATATGTGGTTATGTAACTACATACTTGGTAATGGTAACTACTTACTTTTGTTATTACATTTCTTATTGCCTTTATATGGCGATGTCGCGAAAAATAATGAGTTGTCGTTTCACACCATCATACGAAAAATCAAAAAATATATCGTTACCTATGTGCTTACCAGTACTGACAAAAATAACGAGTCTAAAAATAGATTTTCAAAAAAATAAATTATATAAAAAAAATATTTTTTATTGTATTTTTTTTTTAATAAAATTTGCTGGTGCGGGAATCGAACCTGGGTCTACAGATTGCCAGTCAACTGCTCTACGATCTGAGCTATATCGACATGTAATATTTAATAGATAAAAACATAATTGACCTGCTGCACACAAGTAAGCTTACTCTTCAACATACAAAAAATCAGAAAATATGTGGTTATATATATCCTTACCAGTGTTTAAAAAATATTGAGTCTAAAAATAGAGTTAAAAAAATTTTCAAAAAAAATCTAAAAATTATTTTCTCTTTGAAATAATGATAAAAATAAGTTATTATCTGTAACTCATTATTATATGTTTTAAAATAATGCAGAAGGTAAGTGGGTGTCATTACTGGTACTCCAAAAAATAATGATATGTCATTATCGTTTCTACACTGGGGTGTTAATCTCGTACTTATTCAGAATTGTCCAACAAACCTGGATTTTAGGGGGAAACCATGTAAATCTTCTATTTTAGGTTTAGGATGTGTTCAGCGAACTTATGTAGAACACTACGAGGAACTCCACAATTTACTGGTATTTTTTCCTTTTGGAAACGGGGGCAAAAAAGTCACTTTAATTGAAGAGTTAGAAGGTTAAAACGTTTCACAAGGAGATTCCTTCTAGTGTTGAACACATCATATATTTAAAATGGAAGATTCATATGGTTTCTTATGCCGATTCACAATAAACATTTGAAAAAGGGGGGAAACTTTAACCACCCATAAAAAGATTCCGATGTGATCTTTCAAAATGCCGACACACGTATAATTTTTATTGGTCTCCTCTAAATATCTACCAGAATCCATTACCAGAAATCCGTAATTTTGGAAAGTGTTCAAAGTTGTTGTACGTCTAATTAACTTTTTTACTTGTTCTCCTATTCCAAAATTTTTTTTTGTTCTTCCGCTGCATTTTGCATTTTATCTGGCGATGTGCATATGTTTCAGTATACATTTCAGTGCATACCTACTATTTTAAGTGCAACATTAGAGTGCAATCAAATGAATGTTTAAACTTTGTTGAGGTAGTCAACATAAATCTGTGTTTCTTGTATTTTTACTGTTCCTTCTTAAAAAAAAAATACTTTTTTTTTGCATTGCTTACAAAAAATGGTCTGTTGTTTTTAGTTCTTATAGCATGAATGAATGATACATGCATTTATGTTGTACAAACTTTTGTGTACTATTCAAATACACTTGAAGAAAATAAAACTATAAAATATAATTTTATAGGCCATTAATAAACAATCGTTAAACGAAGAAATAACGCCATCTTTAACATTTAAGAAATACTGCTGGCGCCATCTACCTGGTGACAACAGAAATATAAAAATGTTATATTTTAATAATAAATTCTGTAAAATTTAACAAATGGGTTCTTAAAAATTAATTAAAAATAAATTTCAAAATGAACACTCAAAATTAGTTAAATGAAGATAAATTGCTTCAATTAGTGTTTTAACTAAAAAATTGTTAAAAATTAGTCAAATCGATTTGAAACATATTTTATAGATTTTTATACCGATATATGTTTTCAACTGCTGTAAAAAGATTTACGAAAAGTCTCTGACTCTTTGTTGTGACACTATTCCACTTACGTTTGTTATAGCGAAAAGTTTTTGTTTGAAAACTGGCAAGTGAAATTTGAATTTTTTGAATTTCATTGTTGTATAGTTGCGATTTTCAGTCTTAACAATAGTCCTATAACTGTCACAACAAGTCACAAGTTGGAATAGGCAGCTTAACCAAATTGCATTTCCTTTTTTAATTTTAAAAATCTGATATTATCAAAACGTGTTCATTTTATGTAACGCTTTTTACAATTTTTTGTTTTTTTTCAGTGTATTTAATAAAAGAAAAAAATGAACTCCCCGTTTAGTCTTTATTTCTTATTTACAAACAGTACACATCAAGAAAGCCTTCCTCTTACTGTGCTCTACTTTTCTATGTAGAGACATTTTTCTTTTCATTTTCCATAAATTCATAAACCCTAAAATGTTTCTCTCATTTTTGAACAATTTTAACAACATTTAACGATATGTAAACATTTTTATGTTGTTGCTTCTAAAATTCTTGTACATATTTATTTATCTATCTCTGTAGCTGCTTTGAAAATAAAATATACGAGTAGGTATATATGAAATAACATGAAAAATTGTCTTGTTTTATTTGAGTTATTTGCAACAAAAACTGAGGAAAAGAACAGAAGACAACAGTTTAAATAAACTTTATTCATAATAACTTTTATTCAAAAAGGAAATGTTTAAACTATCATAAAAGAATAATATATATTTTTAATAGAAGAAAGTCCAATATTTATTGCTTATTTACATATGAATAGTTTTTATATACACTTAAAATAATAAGTTAGTAAAAAATATGTCAAACTAATTTTTAATAAATTTTTAGATTAAACGCTGATTTAAACAAAGATTTAAATTATCTGCATTTAACACAATACTAAAACTTATTTGTAGCTAAGTTTTAAGAAGCTATTTGTTAAATTTTACACAATTTGTTGTTAGTATAAAATATTTCCATATTTCTCTTATTTCCAGGTAGATGGCGCCAGCATTGGGTCTGAAGTTTTAAAGATGGGGCCTTTTTCTTTCAATCTCGATTTTTTAAAATGGCCCATATCTCGAAAATTAAGAGAGGTACATCGAATTTGAAGAAAATTTCGACTACTTTTTTTACCTATGTAATATCCCCGTAAAAAAGTTATCTCTATTCAAAACTGGACCTTGGTGGGGTCACGGACCCTCTCAAATAATTAGTAAAAATATTCCATATCATAAAATGGCACATATCTCGAAAAATAAGCGAGACAGAGCAAAACAGACAAATATTTTGCGCTTTTGGTGTACCCCTGCATACCATTGGATGATATGAACCGGATTCGGGGAGGGTCCCAAGACCCTATAATTTGAAAACAAATTACGATCAATATAATTACAAGTAAGCTGTAATTTTACTAAGTTTTTACTTAAATTTAGATTTGTTAAATTTAACAAAAAAATGTGATGAGCCAACAGACATATTATTTCGAGTATAGAGTGGCAGAGGACTGCAAAATCAAATTTTTTCTTGATTTAATCGTACACTAAAATTCTTATTCACATTTAATCACTCAACAATACTCAATGTTAAATAAAGTCAATATCATGCTTCTGAAAGCATAGTTCGGATCAGTTTGAGTCGTCTGTCGAACATGTTTTATTCACATTTAATCACTCAAAAAAACTCACTGTTGAATAAAATCACAATCATGCTGCTGAACTCGTAGTCGGCTTATCGAACATGTGAACTCACATGAATAAATCAAAGTATTAGTTGTTTTATAAAATAAAATAAAAAAATAAAAAAATTTTTTATTGTTTTATAAACCACCTTACAGGCAAAAAAAAGTGCGCCGTACACCCTCCAATATAAAGTATTTTTGCAAGGCAATTTCAATATTTTTTATTTTTTTTTTGCCGAACGTAGGGGTTGCCATTTTACATTTCCCGTAATATATTTGGCATTTACAGTCGGATCTTAAAGTATGATACATCGATGTTTTTCCTCGAGGAGACCAGTGTTTTGCTCTAAGGGCCATTGACTTCAAGTATCCCGTTCTAGTAGTGACCCACCAGATCTCAGTTGCTACCACCCAAATGTACAACCCTAATGCCAGAAAATTAAAGCTCGCAAAAAATCATTAAACTTTTGCTAAGGAAATTTTTCGATAAATCCAGTAAAAATTTTTTTTTATTTTTGTGGTTGCCGAACGTAGGGGTCGCCTTTCTAAATTTTTTTTCATTGGATTTTTCCTTTATATCAAAGCACTGGTCTCCTCGAGGCAAACAAATTGATATATCACACTTTAAAATCTGACTTTAAATTTCGAAGCCATAGCGAAAAATTAAAAAAGGTGACCCCTACGTTCAGAAAAAAAAAATAATTTTTTTTTTGAAATTGCTTTGCAAAATACTTCATATTGGAGGCTGTACGGCGAAATTTTTTTTTGCAGTACGGTCTAATGTACACTGTACCATTTATTTAATGTGTTTCTACAAAATCTGATACTGTAAACCCCTTTTTATTGTTATACAATTATTTTTCTTTTATTTGGTTTCAATGATGAATAAACTCATACGCATTAATTTTTGTTTTTTCTGATTTATTCTAAAACAAAATAATCGTCGTTGTTCCAATGAATGTATTGGTGTTTTACACTGTGAGAAATTAGTTTATCATTTTTAAATTTATTTTTGTATATTAAGAACATGAATTAATGAAGAAATTAAATAATAAATGCATGAATGAATTAAAAAATAAAAAAATAATTCATACTAATTTAATTTTTTAAAATAATTCATAATAAATTTTATTATACTAAAATATTAATTAATTTGATTAAAATTAATTAATTTAATTACAAATATTTATTTTTTTGTATATAAATTATTTATTCTTAAAAAAAATATTCCATTAGTTAGTAAATTTTGTGAATTAAAGGAATAAAAAGAATTTATAATAAGTTTCCTATTCATGTAAAATTTTAAGAGTGTAACTGACAACTGAAGAGTAGAGTGATGTCTACGAAACAATTGTATTGTCTATCATGAAAATGATCAACCCCTATTTGAAACAACAAATAAAACTCTAATATGACAATATCATATTAGAATTTGGACTTGAGGTGGAAGAATATTCTAACTAAATATATGTAAAATTTTTTGAAAATTTCTTAAACAAAGCGACATAAACCTGTTTTGTTGAAAGCTATCATGCTACTGAATGGAATATTTTTATTTGTTATGCTCTTAGTTGAGAGTTTTGTTGTCATTCGTGTTGTGTACGTGTGAAAAGCCGATTATGATCGGCCTTTGGTGGCTATTGGTGCTGACCACTGATTTAAAATCAGCAACGAGGATGTGTATTTGAGTATATTCGGCGCTTGAACGTAAACGAGTGTTTATTCGGGTGTCGATTATGTATGATAGTTTTGCCATCAGTAGTTGCAGTTCTCTGTAGAGTGGACAGAAACCTCAATATTGCGATACAAAAATCGGGTTACGTCTGACATATTCGGCATGCGTTTCAATAAAAAATACGTTATTAAAAAAACATTACTGAAATCTCGAATAAAAAAGATTTCAATTAAATTTTTTTTTTTGGAAATATTTTTATTTTATTAATGTCTATTTAATTTGATAAGGTGCAAGTTATATGCGGATTTAGCAGTTACAGCCTGTTACTCTAATTTTATAAAACTCCGTGACCTAGTGTAGATTGTAGGTCCGGTTGAGTAAATAGAACACAAACTCAGCAAAAAAAAAAAAATTGGTAGTAATGCTTTACAAACAACTTCTTTCACTGCTTCACAAGTATCTACCCAGTGTAGAAAATCATTACCAGATATGTGGTTATGTAACTACATCATTGGTAATGGTAACTACTTACTTTTGTTATTACATTTCTTATTACCTTTATATGGCGATGTCGCGAAAAATTATGAGTTGTCGTTACACACCAGCTTAAAAAATCAAAAAATATATCGTTACCCATTTGCTTACCAGTACTGACAAAAATAATGAGTCTACAAATAGATTTTCAAAAAAATAAATTATATAAAAAAAAATATTTTTTATTGTATTTTTTTTTTTAAATAAAATTTGCTGGTGCGGCAATCGAACCTGGGTCTACAGACTGCCAGTCAACAGCTCTACCATCTGAGCTATATCGACATGTAATATTTAATAGATAAAAACATAATTGACCTGCTGCACACAAGTAAGCTTACTCGCCAACACACAAATATGTGGTTACATATATCCTTACCAGTGTTTAAAAAATATTGAGTCTAAAAATAGATTTCAAAAAATTTTCAAAAAAATCTAAAAAATTATTTTCTATTTGAAATAATGATAAAAATAAGTCATTATCAGTAACTCATTATTATATGTTTTAAAATAATGCAGAATGTAAGTGGGTGTCATTACTGGTACTCCAAAAAATAATGATATGTCATTACCGCTTCTACACTGGGATGTAATATTTAATAGATAAAAACATAATTGACCTGCTGCACACAAGTAAGCTTACTCGCCAACATACAAAAAATCAAAAAATATGTGGTTACATATATCCCTACCAGTGTTTAAAAAATATTGAGTCTAAAAATAGATTTCAAAAAATTTTCAAAAAAATCTAAAAAATTATTTTCTATATGAAATAATGATAAAAATAAGTCATTATCAGTAACTCATTATTATATGTTTTAAAATAATGCAGAAGGTAAGTGGGTGTCATTACTGGTACTCCAAAAAATAATGATATGTCATTACCGTTTCTACACTGGGTATTAGTGTATTTTTAAAGCTTTTTTGGAAGTAATTCTGAACAACTTCAATTACTTCTGAACAACATCCAAAAAATCACTTAAGTATTGCTTCTAAAGCACAATTGCTCTAAAAGTGATTTTGGTATCATTTGGTGTTTCTAAACAGATGATCGCGGATTCGTTTACTGGGGGACCAATATCTTTTCAATTTTTTTTCACAGTTAATTTTTTTAAATTCAATATTTTTTTTAATTTTTCAATTTTTAAAGACATATAAAATAAAAATGATGAAAAATTGCTTTTTATGCGCTTATGAAAATAGTGCTGAAAACAATACTGAAATGCAGTGCACTTTTTGCACTTCTTAATTAAGACTTTTATTGAAGAGAATAAGACACAATAGGCCTTTTTTTGAATCACTGGATTTATTTTTGGAATTATTTTATTTTGTTAAAAAATTGTAATTTTTATCAAAATCGAATACTTATTCGCCAATATAATGTGCAAGAAAATCATTAAATTTAGTAAAAATGTAAACACAGGAATTGAAATAAGCTAAATCCAAAATGGATTTAAAAAATAAATAAATCCGTTTTGGATTTAGCTTAATTTTTTGCCAAAAATTACATTTTTGCAAAATCTAAATTTTTTCTTTCACACTATATTAGAGAATAAGTGTTAGATTTGGATAAAAATATAAAATTTTGAAAATTAAAAACAAAATATGGATTTTTTAACAAAATGAAATAAATGCAAAAATAAATCCAGTGATTAAAAAAAGGCCTAACTATTTGTCTCACAATGACAAAGTTCTGAAAGAATGGCATTATTTTAGAATGTTTTTAGTTTGAAATAAACATAACAAAATTCAAGAAAATGAGTAAAATTTGATCCCACTTTTCAACCCTTAAAGTTAAATTGGGCGGTTAAAAACGTAGACTTGCGATTGTCTTCTGTTCCGTTTAATACACTTACAAATCTTTAAAAAATCAAGTTAACCCATGGCCTCACATAAATAAAAATACTGTTTTGATATCAAAGAAAAATCCTTTAAATATATTCCCTTTTTCCTTTTCGAAATTATAATATACATTTAGCCACAAACTATTAAACAATTGCACTAAGTTTTCTTTTATTAAATTTTGAATTCCATTTTTTTTTATCTGAATCATAAAAAACTGAATCACTTGTAGTTAAGAAACCACAGAGTTCATACAAATATATTTGTGTTGTTGTTTTAACCACGAAAACTTTAGACAAATATTATGGCTTTTAACTTGGTTGAAAATGTTCACATTCAAGTCTCAGCTTGTGCATTTATACAGTTTTTTCAACAAAAGAGAAAAGAAATTGAAAACTTTTCAAGTCATTGATCGTTATTGTGTAGGTGGAGACCTACACAATTGCAAGTATTGCAAAAAGAAAAATGTGAAGAATGTCAGTAAAGACGTTGTATATATATTTATTTGTATATGTGCATTAGAGTGACCTGAATTTTTTTTTTTCGGGTAAACTATTAGTACTCAAGTGATGCGAAATTAAGCTTATTAATAGAAAAATTTCAAAAAATTTTAGTTTACCTGTAAATTTTGGTCACCAGTTGTATTTTTTAGTTTAACCCTTAAATGCGTGGTGTAGTCATTTGGCAACATACCAGTTTTTTAATAAAAAACTGCATTTTTGGGCACTGGGGCCCCTTCAGTACAAACTGTTCTTATGGGTTAGCTCAGATTTTTTAAACAGTTATAGGAAAAATCTTGGTTTTGCTTCGTATGTTTGTGAAAAATCTAAAACACATTTTTTTTTACAAAAAGTGTAATATTCAAAAATGTTTGTTTGAATATTTAAAGTGGTATTCTCGCAAAAAAATCCATTTTGGCGACAATAAATGTATAATTCATAGTTTATAAATTTTTTTTTTCATACATGTTAAAATAATCACAATTTAGCTATTTGGCAAAAAACCATATTTTTCAATAAAAATCGCCTTTATAAATCATATATAAAAACATGCATTTAATAGAGAGAATTCACAGTTTAAGTACTAATATGCCATCGTTGTCAAATAGCAGAGCTTTGAAGAATTAATTCCTTAATTCAATTTTTCAATTCTGAATTAAAAATTCTATGAATTAATTCACTAAGCACCATATATTGAATGGAATTAATTCATATTTGCTTTCGTTCGATTTATTTTGTTACGAATTAATTCAATTGCAATAGTTCTTTTTATTAAATCAAATGAATTAATTCACCGCTGAACGCGTTCAATTTTATAAATCGAACGGAAAAAAGTGAATTAATTCCTTACTGAATTAATTCACCACTGAATTCATTCAATTTCATTTTCATTCAATGAATTAAAAAAAAATAAAATTACATTCAGTGAATTAAAAAAAAAATAATAAGTTCACTGAATTAAAAATAAAAACTTTACAGATATAGATAAATTTGGAAAAAAATATAACTATTAATTTTTCAAACTAGTTATATAGTTATATTTTTTTTTTCCAAATTTATCTATATCTGTAAAGTTTTTATTTTTAATAGTAACAGACTTTATTTTTGAATCATGTAGGTTCATAAACAGCATCCGGTTTCTAATTTGTTCATTTTTACTAGCACACGCTGTAAAATTGCTTATTTAAAAATTTATTTGTACATCATTGTTTTCTTCTACTGAACGGCAGAAAAACAGGCTTTGAATTCAGTGAACTTATTTTATTTTTTTTTAATTCAGTGAACTTATTTTATTTTTTTCAATTCAGTGAACTTATTATTTTTTTTTTAATTCACTGAATGTAATTTTATTTTTCTTTAATTCACTGAATGAAAATGAAATTGAATGAATTCAGTGGTGAATTAATTCAGTAAGGAATTAATTCACTTTTTTTCCGTTCGATTTATAAAATTGAACGCGTTCACCGGTGAATTAATTCATTTGATTTAATAAAAAGAACTATTGCAATTGAATTAATTCTTTGAATTTGTTTGTTTGATGAACGCATTCAGTTGAATGAATTCAGTGAATTACTTAAGAAAAGGAATTCATTCAATTCTAGAGAAAATTGAATTCGATTGGTAGTGAATTCATTCAAAAAGGAATTATATCTTCAAAGCTCTGTCAAATAGCATGATTTTTGAAATAGCATGATATATGCTAATTTACTACTTAAAATAGCATAAACTGTGAATACCCTCAATAATTTTTTATAAAAATAAAAACAATTCATTTTTAAGACTGCATTTAATTATTACATATGTATTAGCAAGTATACCTGCGGAAATAATGCACAAAACTTTTAAGGTACTTTTGGATCGACACCCGCTACCCCAAAGTACCAAAAGTACCCTCGAGAAAATTTTTGTATTATTTTTTATATAATCAGCTTTAATTTACTCATCCTTTGGGACACTCTAATGTACACATACTGATTGTAGTGCACAGTATCTTTCTAGGTTTCACATTTCAAGTGCCAAAAGAGAGGCAATAAATATTTTTATAAATCTGTTACTAAATTATTTTAATAAAGCGATAAATAGATGGAGCTTTGAACCTTAAACAAATTCTTAAGATGAACATTTTAGACATATCACAATATAAAGGTTCACCTTACTGTTCAGTTTTATTTTAAAATTATTATACATGATTAATTCATTCTATTGAAAATACTAATAATTTTTTTTAAATTTTTTGCTTAAATATCTATATATGAGTGCCACCCTTATAACACAGTAACTCACAAAGGCAAACAAACAAGTCCAAGACCATAACCGCTGGCAATAAAATAAAAATAGAAAATAAAAAGGACTAGTCACAAAATACATATGACATATCTTGTCAAATGTTAAATATATGTATATGGGAATATTTTGACAGTATATTTATGTTCCAGTTTTTCCTTCTTATAATGCATTGCAAAATTTAATAAACTGACAAAATATGATACTGTTATTATTTCTTTTTTATTCTTTTGTTTTTTCTTTATATTTTCAAACTTTATCTGCAAACAAAAATCAACAAGAGTTTCAATTTTAATTATCAACTTCAGCTACGAAAAAATTTACTTGTTTACCCACAATATTTCTAAACAAAAAATAATCTAATTCTCATACTGAATTAACTGAAAACACTTTTAAGAATATAACTACAAATTTTTCATTATATTCAGCCCATTTTGTTGTATATTTTCAAACATCTCAGTCAAGAAACGAGCCAAAAAATGAATAAAGAAAGAGTTCAAAATATATTATTAAAAATTAAATTTTTTTGTATGAAATTTAATACAATAGTTTGAATTTAATACAATAGTTTGCCTCAAATTTATTTTGCCTTTTAGAAGGCTCATATTTACGTCAACAAAATTTGCAATTTCCGAAGAAAGAAAAATATTTTTTAAGTAGGTTTGAGGTTAAGAAGAAGAATAAAACTTTTTTCTAAAAGTTATAAACACATTAATTTGCAAATCAGACTAGATATAATTTCTGCCTTTTTTTATGGACAGGCTTCATCAGTGATTTTCCATTAAATTGTATTATTGTTTATATTTTATTGTCAGATTGTCTCTATATGATAATTTACTCTCAGAAGTGATTAAACAGACATACAAATATTCTACTTTAGATTTTTTTGTTTATCTTCTTATCTCCTCTTAGTCACCTTTTTCACAAATGTTGCCACACTGACGTATGTTTTTTAAGTACAGGTGCTGGCAATTTGTGTATATCGGAGACGGACTGCCAGCAGGACATTTTTATTTTTCTAGTAAAGTGTTGTTTTTTCAAACGCGTCATATAGACCAAATGCAATTAATATTATTATTAATGTGCATTTTTATTAATTTTAATTAAGTAGGTTTGAGGTTAAGAATTTGTATTTTAGTTGAGTAAGTTTTGACTCATAAAATAATAGTATGAGTATAAAAATGAGGGGGAAATCGTATTCAATTTTAAATTTATATAAATATTTATTATTTATATTAAGAGAGAAAACATTCTAATTGAAAAATAAGTTGTTCATTCATTATCGATGAAAATTTTCTGTTCCAAAGAATCGGTTGTAGAAGAGCTACTTTTCCTTTACCCCCTTCTACTGTCGATTCCAACACCGATTATTTTTGTTCGAAACTGTCCCAAAAGCAACCACTTCTATAGCTCCAAAGTGAAACCGGTTGCCCTAGAATCAGTTCTGGAACTAGTTCTAGGACTTACTCTACGTCAATCACACCTTCCATATAGGATCCTTGGAACTGGTTCCGGAACTAGTTCCATGGAATCGGTTGCAATGGAACCAGTTGTAGAATAGGTGTGGTTGGCTATCGATTGTAAAAAATTTTACTGGGTAGTTAATTCTGGCTCTTCTGATTACAAAAACATTGTGTAGGCTGTGATTGACAACACTTCAATTAGCCGCACTCATCCCTGTGCCAACCGTGGTGTATTTCGTTATGAAATGATGCTACGAGTCATAGCCTGTGCAGAGGGTAGCCGGTTCGACTCCCGGTCATGGAATAGATACAGTTTTTCAAAGTTTTTTTAGTTATTAAGATCTTTAGTTCAAAATAAATTTTGTAAACTAATTATTGGTTAAGAAATTAGAGTGCGTTGAAAAAAAAGTGGCAAATGATCCTTCCTTCAACCCTGCCATACATGGGCAAATGCGGCCCGCCAATGAATTTCGTGCGGCCCTTCATTCACCTCAAAACAATCGGCAACTTTTTTTTAATTACAATTAAACTTAAAAAGTTTGGCTAAGGTCATATTGCAAATTTTTCGTAAGAAATTTATTTTATAAATGATGTGTTATAAGGTTTTCAAATTTTTATGCATATACGCTTAAAAATATAAATTTTGAGTTCCCAAGTTCTAACCTTAATAACTCGATAAATAAATAACGCGCACAAGCGTGAAGTTAAATCCGTTGGCCAGGTCTTTCAAATACTTTTCATATGAATTCGTCATCAATTATCATGAAATTTTAATATATTTCCTTAAATTTCATGTATTCCGCATGGAAGGAAAAAATATTTTATGTGTTGAATATCGTTCCTAGACGAAAACAAGGAACACTTATTGAGTTTGTAATTTAATATAATAACCATTATTGGAAATTCGTAAAAGGTTGTTCCCTGATAATTTCCTTATGCAATGATTACTTTTAGCAATTTGTTAAATTAAATACCTTTGGTGATTCAGGATATTTACTTAATTCCGTTAGTGCACTTAAAGTATGCAGTTTATTGCAAACGAATTAAAAGTTTTGGTGTATTTATATTTTTTTTAATATAAATCGGATGAGGTTAAGAAAATCATAGAAATTTTTAATTTTCCAACGATTTGCATTTAAAAAATCTTTTAACAATTATCTTTATTTCTGCAATGTGTAAATTCTACAAAGATTTTTACAACAAAATTTCAATTTAATAAAACTTTCTATCAATTGCTTCTTAACTATAGAGAATTTTGCTTACAAACGTTTCTTTTTTTTTTTTTTTTGTTTCTTTCCACTTCAAATGGCCATTAATTTTATGAACACAACTTTGCCTATAAAAAGAAGAAATACGATAAATTGTGTTGTTTTTTTTTATTATTTTCATTTCTTCCCGCCAATTGTTAAAGTATTTTAGATTGGCCTTCAGGCCTTATTATAGATTTCCACTTAAGTGTTTGTAGTTTGAAGTGAAAAACTGTTGGTTGTTTAGTGTTTTATAATGAAATCGTCTTATTATGTGTACTATAATAGTTTTAAACTAAGGAGGCTTAAAAAAAGTTGATCTTCAAACAAACAACGTTTACGTCTGGTACGTCCTTTGTAACTTTAGTTAGCTTTAGTTTCATAATGAAAATTATATATATTTCAAATTCATTTCTTATATAAAACATCATTCCGGAATCTGCAATGACTTTTGCCATTACAGAGCTATAGAATTTTTGTGAAACATAAGGGAATATTGTTATGAAAAGTACTGGCCTCTTCTACAAACTCTTGTATGGTTTATTATCGATAATTTGCTACAATTTTAGTCTTATTGTATTTGGTACTAACGTTATATATCTTTATTATATATATTTGTAGTGAAGATGATAATTAGCAAAATTGCTTTTGTTATAAATCGTTTTTGTATTATTATTTTTTTTACCTTCTTAGTTTTAGTCGAGAATAATGCTGATGAGTTTAAGCGGAATAATAAAAAATATTATGGAAACGAGTAAAATAGTTAAAGTGAGGAATGGTGGCTATATGATACCCTAGGCTAGTCTGGTTGAAAGTCAACTACCGTTTGGATCCGAAATTTGAATGTGCTTTAATGTACTTGTATCAAACTTTGTATGTAAATTAATAAAAAAATAAATAAGACCTTTTGATTATGCGCATTTGAGGGGCGAAAATATAGTCCATATGGGTGCTAAGTCCAAAGGTAGATCGATTCTTCGCAATAGCAGCAAACTTTGTATCAAATTTCATTTAAATGTCTTTATATTTGAGAACAGTAACTTGCGATCAAGCATATTAGCCAATTTTTGGAAGACGTTTATATGGTCACTAGGACTAAACATGGACCAATACAGGTTTTAAGCTTAAATCTATGGGCATCAACCTTGGGTTAGTGTAGTTTGGAGTACCAAATTTCACAAAACTACCTGAATATTTATTTGCGACCTTTGGCGTGCGAACAAGAATACATGGAGAGATAGATATACAGAAGGACAGACGAACAGATAGACAACATATAGACATACAGACATCGCTAAATCGAAATAAAATGTGATTCTAAGCCGATCGGTATACCAAAAGTTGGGTCTATTTTATTTTTTGTTACCAACATCAGAATAATCTCATTATACCCTGGCAATGCAGTAGTATAAAAACATTTATTGCTAAGTAGCGTAAAATTTGTTGGTTCAAGTTGTGAAACGAACACGAATAATTATTTGTATTTTGGTTTAATTTGGGGTAGAGTGTTTGTTTTCATCTCTTTTCGCAGCGATTCAAATGAGTTGAAATAACGAGCTGCCGCTTTTGTTTGCTTTATTCAAGTGCTGAAGTATTATTTCGTTTTGTATTCAATTGAAATTTCAAAAATCAGGTCAGGATTAAAGATTTTTTTTTTCTTTATTCAGGGTTTTTAAGCTATTTGAACAAATAAAAAACTGAGGGTAGTAGTTTTTGAATGTGTTTTAACTTTTATAAAAAGAACAAAGGTAAAATACTTATATTAGTTTTGAGGTCAAACCAGTTTCTGAAACTGGAAAGAAACTTGCAAAATAGCTAAAACTTTTATATATTTTTTTAAATTTACAATCAATTAAAATTTCTAAGCTCCGCCGCTATAGGAAAAAGTATGACGTATTAATGTCAGACTTACAGCATTGTTGTCATATGTAAAAATTTTAAAAACCTTTTCAAATTTTCCACAAAGCGGGCGAAGTAGGCATTTTTAAATATTGGCAAATTTACCCAGCCAAAAAAGAGATGGCAAAGAAGTAGAAAAAGCACGGAAATAAATGATTTATATGTATTTATTTTTTAAATGATACACTAATCATTTTAACAGTAAAATAAAAACTCCCTGCAAAAAATTATATTTTTCTATTTTCTAATATTTTTTATTGCCCGCCACCGGGTAATAAAAAGATTACTAGTCTATCGCTCTACCGATGAACTTTTCTGGGATATGATAGTTGACTGGCCACTTTGATATTGCGAGTGTATATGCTTTATTCTCTGCAGTCAGAGCTTCAAAGAATTAATTCCCTAATTCCTTTTTTATACCCTACACCACTATGTGGTCAGGGTATTATAAGTTTATGCTGATGTTTGTAACACCAAAAAATATTGGTCCTAGACCCACCTTATAGTATACCGATCGGCTCAGAATTTTTTTTTATTTCGATTTAACGATGTCCGTCTGTCCGTCCGTCTGTCTGTCTGTCGGTGCATTCTTGTGCGCACTCTACAGGTCGCAAATATTAATATATTTTGATGAAACTTGGTACACCGACTTACGTCGGCCCAAGGACGACGCCTATTAATTTGGGTTAAAATCGGTCCATGTTTAGACCTAGTGCCCATATAAGGGTCCTACCAAAATTATATTGTTTCTACGCTGCAGGTCGTAAATATTAAGATATTTTGATAAAATTTGGTACACAAACCTATGTTAGCCCAGTAACGCATCCTATTGATTTTGGTGAACATCGGTCCATGTTTAGACCTAGTGCCCATATAAGGGTCCTACCAAAATTATACTCTTTATACGCTGCAGGTCGCAAATATTAATATTAAGATATTTTGATGAAATTTGGTACACAGATCTATATTGGCCCAGTAACGCAGCCTATTGATTTTGGTGAGCATCGGTCCATGTTTAGACCTAGTGCCCATATAAGGGTCCCCCCAAAATTGGCTTGGTTACAAACTGCAGGTCGCAAATATTAAGATATTTTAATGAAATTTGGTGCGCTGACTCACATTATAGAAAATTTTGACACAAGCGCCATTTTAACCCATTCGAATTTCGGATCCAAACATTAGTTGGCTTTTAACCAGACTGGTGTAGGGTATTGTATAGTCGGCATGCCCGACTTTAACCTTTTTACTCGTTTTTAACTGAATTTATATATTTTGCGATTGAATTCCTTCGCTTTATTTTAAAGGAGCTCATTTATTTTTTCCTAATTCCTAAATAAAATTTGATGCATTCATTCCCCAAGGAATTCATTCAATTCTAGTTAATTCAACTTTTAGTCCCTGGGAATTCATTCAATTCTATTTAATTCAACTTTTGGCCGAGGAATTAATTCTCTTGTACATTTAATTCCCTGAAGGAATTAACTTTTCATTTAATTCCCTAAGGAATTAAAATTGTTGTTTAATTCCCTGAAGGAATTAACTTTTCCTTTAATTCCCTAAGGAATTAAAATTTTCGATTAATTCCCTAAGGAATTAACTTTTTTTTTTAACTCATTAAATGCCCAAAAGGACATGCCTTTTCACCTAAGAATATAAAATAAAAACCTAAATATTATTTACACAATTCCAATATATTTAATTTAACTAATATGTCGTTGTTGCTATTAAAGGAAGTATAGGTACATATACTTTATTAAAATCGATTTTAGTTAAACCAATTATATAAATTATCGGAAGAGCTGAAAAATGAAGAGAAAATTTTAACACTTTAAGGCCTTAAGTGGGCATTAAGTGAAAACTTAAATTGAGGGAATTAAGCGGAAAAGTTAATTCTTTAGGGAATTGAACGGAAAAGTTAATTCCTTAGGGAATTAAAAGAAAAATTTAATTCCTTAGGGATTTAAACGAAAAAGTTAGTTCCTTCAGGGAATTAAATATACGAGGGAATTAGTTCCTCGACCAAAAGTTGAATTAACTAGAATTGTGTGAATTCCTTGACTTAAAACTGAATTAACTCGTGTTGAATGAATACTTTGGTGAATAAATTCTTTAATTTTAATGCTTCAGGCTTTGGTCAGGGAATTCATTCTCTAAATTTGAATTCTTTCAATTCATTCACAGGAAGTAATTCCTGCTTATGTCTTATTAATGAATTGATTTCTTGAATTAGAAAATTGAATTAAATTTTGGGAATTCATTCCAAAAAGGAGTTAATTCTTTAAAGCTCTGGCTGGTCTGGAAATAAACTGTATCAACTGGAAATAAACTGTATCATCTGGAAATAAACTATATCAAAATCGCTTTTTATTGTCAAGTTAAGGGATTTTTTGGATGTTGTTCAGAATTAGTTCTAAAAATGCAGTAGAGAAAGAAATTGCTTCTTAAGCATGAGTTCCACTTTTTTTACTGACTAGTGTTTATTTTAGTTGATTAATGCTAATGCCAAAAAAATTTTATTACTATTTGATGCTCCTGAAATTTTCTGGCATTAAAATTCGTCCTACTAATGTTAGTGAAATCGCAATAATGCCTTAAAGATTAATTAAATTTGAGCAAAACAGTATTTGTTTACTAAAAAGGGGACAGTTAGGGTGCTTTACATTGGCTGGATCCCTAGGGATCTCTCCCGGACCTGGCCTATTTGTATTATCGGAGTAAACATTTTGTCCGTTTTGCTTTATGACGCTTAGTTCTTGAGATACGGTCCATTTTTTAAAATAGCAGTTTTACAAAATAGGCTGTTTCTGGAAAACTAAGCAAGATAGAGCAAAACGAACAAAAAAAAATTTTTTTCAAATGTTAGATAAATTGCGCCTCAGGGAAAAAATTTTATTTTTGTAAATGTTAGGTAAATTGCGCCGTAGGCAATTTTTTTGTTTATAAAAATCGCGCGAGTATTCCGATTTTTTTTTGTTTTTTTAAATGTTAGGTAAATAGCGCCGGAGGAGAAATTTTTTTGCAACATTTTTTATCTTTTTTAACTAAAATTTTCAATGCCATTGTAGATTATCTAAAAAAAAAATAAATTTTGAAGTCGTAGGAATATTTTCTATTATTTGAGTACCATTTTACCATACAACAAAATCTCATTATTTTTGCCACCCCCC
This sequence comes from Leucophora obtusa, assembly GCA_949987735.1. Taxonomy (NCBI): domain Eukaryota; kingdom Metazoa; phylum Arthropoda; class Insecta; order Diptera; family Anthomyiidae; genus Leucophora; species Leucophora obtusa. Next base: position 205,694,900 of record OX465296.1, on the reverse strand, counting down.
CCCCCCCCTTTCTTAAGGGACTAAAATGGCTCTAATTAGGGTTCTGTTTTATGGACAAAAAAAATTACATTTTTGAAATCGTGAGACAATTTTCTTTAATTTGAGTACCCACAAGTGCATGTTACTATGTTCCCCCGTTTTTCGCCCCACACGGGCCTCCCGGGTCCGAGCGCCTCCGAAAATTAATTTCGGTTTTTTCTTTTTTAATTCCAGAGGGGGCATATATTTTTTTGACGAAACCTCATAAACTGCAGTTTAGCTAAAATTAGGAAGCCAATAAAAAAAATTATTTAAGACAAGAGTAAACAAAAATCAGCACAAACTGAGTGTACCCTGTTCACATAGTAGTGTAGGGTATAAAATGTGAATGAAATTGCGTATTTTTAAAATAGTCCAACAACTGGTTTGTCTTTATGCTTCCACAGAGTTTTATTGTCCACAACATGATGAAAGTCGAGTGAAAGGAGGTGAAAAATTCCAATTTTTTAATATTATTTCATGAGAGGAAAGATATTTAATGATAGATTTGTAATTGATTTATACATTTCTTTGTACACACAAAAAATTATTAACAAGCAAGCAAATACTTAACTGAAACATTTAAGTATTTCAATTGCATAATTGCTTGAATGAGCAATTAACAATTTCCGGTAGTTTATAATATTGTTACATTTCATTGCAATCAAAATAACCAATTCCACTGCTGACACCAAAAACGTACGTTTATCCCCTTTAGATAAACCGGGTTGGTGCTCTTAGCAATTAAAATAACACACATACACCCTTTTGTTTGATAATGCCCTTACATATAAATTTATTTATTAAACACTTTATTACATACAACTGTATAAGACACACACAAGTTTAGCAACGATTTCTAATACAACGATTTACTAAAGCCCGACTAAATCACACAATCGCTAATAATCAACTGACTCACTAAATATGAAACGGCATCCTTATATAGTGTAGTAACGGCCGTGGGTTTAGAACATACTGGAAAATTCCATTGGTATTCGAACCACTTAACATCATATTTAAATGTAGTGCTACCAGATTGACATGTTTAATACATCCCGTTTTTCGGGATATTTTTTTAACAATTTCGTGACAACGTCATTTGTGTGATAGGTGCAAAATCAATTAAAATATAATTGACATTATTCATTTGCGTAATTGAAACTCGTTTATAATTTTTTTGTGTGTAACGAAATAGATAATAATTTTTAAGTTTAAAGAAACTGTTCCATAAAACCAAGGTTTTCAACTCCTGCTGGTTTTTTTTTTGTATTTCATTCGGCTCGGTGGCTTGATGGATGGCTCAATTTCGAGTTTTATTCTATCCTTCCTATATTTTGTAATGTCCTTGTAGTGCAATTTCCTTGTGAACTAGTCGCTCTATATTTGCATGTACTTGATTTATTCATATATGAAATTTAATTTTAGAAAACTTTATCTCTTTATACATTTATATTCTATTTTTGATGCTTTTAAGGGTAATCAAATAATGCATGTGCATTTGGAAATAAAAAAATGTATATTTGTTTGGAAATGTTAGAATTGTTTTCAAAACAGTGAATCTTTTAGATAACTTGTGTGCGAAAATAACCTCAAATATATTTTCACTTTTATTCTATTCAGGATGTATGAAATATATGTATGTAAATGCATGTACTCGCACTAAACAGAATTCTAAAAGTATAATCTCTTTATTCGATTTTTCAAATTGACTAAATATTCAAAGAATCTATTTAGGAAATCATTGTATTGACTGTATTATTTACTATCTCAGCAAAATCTTGTAATAACAAATAAACTTTTTACTACTTATATTTCGGCGACAGTACCAGTTATTATTGTTTGACGAAGTCGTTTTTATAAGCAGTCTAGCTTATGCTCAACTACTTATTTAATTAATAATGTAATATTTGTAACCACTTATTTTTAAACAACTACTAAGTTTTTGAGTAAGCCTTATTATTTATCAACTTTTAATCACTAACTGTTGAACTGCTTGTCAGTATATCAATAAAAATTTAATTTGGAGGCTACATATTTTTTTTTTAATTTTGTAATACACCAGGTAAGCAGGTGCAAGATACTGGAATTATATGCGGTACATCCTAATTCTACTACTTATTATGTTATTTAGCTAATAGCAATGAGCAATATGATGTCCCTTAAATTAACGATTTGTCGATTTTTGTTCATTACAGGCCCCAGTTTTATTGGAAATGGTCCCAAATGGAAGAAATCGATTTTTTTTTTGGAAAACGGTAACCCGTGCCGAAAGTTGGAAGAAAATGGCCCATTTTGGAAAAAAGTGTATTATTGTCAAAAATTCCCAAATTTCGAAATTTAGAAAAAAATTATTTTTTATTTCATTAATTCATTTAATATAGTCAAGATGATTCAGATATGGAATTTTGACTTCATCGGATATCATTAACCCAGTTTAGAGTTTAATCACAACTGGGTCGATTGTCGACCGACGACAGCAGAAGTCGTCGCAATTAATTTAAATTCAGAGACAATCGACCGTCGACATTTTTTGACGTTTAAAAAAAAGGAAAGCAAAACAAGAATATGGTTGTATTTGTTTCACCACAATTCTTCAACAATTCAATTGGTATTTCATTAATTCTTGTTGTTTTACATTTTATTATATTTAATTTTGCTTTTTGCAGTAAATTATGTATTTTAAATTTCAATTAAATTTATGCTGTCAAAAAAATTTTGTAAACAAAGTACCAATTTTTGCAGCTGTAATACGAATTTCTAACAACTCTGTTCTAATGGCAATCTTTAATTAGTTAAAAATATGGCAACAATTTGACAAATATTTTGAGTGTGTATTAATGTGTCGTCAAGAAAATAGAATAGATACTATTACGACGAAAAATCGCCGTACGACTTGGCTACATTTTGCTTCCTACACAAAATATATGAAAAAGCACATGTCGTTATCGTTGTCGACCGAGTTCTGATTAATCTCTTAGCCTGGAATCCAAAATGACCCACGAATTTGATAAAAATGCAAAAACATGTTTTTTTTTAAAATTAATTTTAAAGATTTTTAAAGTGCCTAATTTGGAGATATCAACTGCTATTTGTACCACATAATAGTTCATATTAAAGAAAAAAAAAAAATAAATAAATTGGAAAAATGATTATTCGAGTTTTTGTTTCGAAATTGCTCATTTTGTCAAAAATTTAACAAAATTTGGAGGTTTACATCAAACTTTACACAAAACATCACTTAAATTTGGTTAGACTGTAATTATCTTTACATTTGTTTAAAAAATCTTTAAACCTTAGTGGCCTGGGGTCAGAAAGGACCTTTGAAAGTTAATATTAATTATGACTACGAGATTGTAAAGCCATAATTTAAATATTTTCCTTTTTATTGCTTCTGTACTAAGCCATATCATTTATTAAGGCCGATTTACTTTCAGCGATTCAATCGGTTAAAACCTTTAAAAACCATAAAAATCCATCTAAAACGCAAACAGTGGTTTTAATATCAAGTTTTATGCATCAGATTTTAAGCCTAAATATGAATACAGGTCCTGTGCCTACATTTCACCACAAAAAATTATTTTGATTGCATTTCAAAATTTTTGTATATAAAAAACTAAACGGAAAACCGCTAAACTTTAAAGACATTTAGCGAAAAATCTGTACCATTGATCGAAAAATAAAGTACGCTATTGTAATCAGCATGTCCGAAATATATAGAATTGATGGTCAGAGCTCTATTAATTTTTTGAGTGTCATGCAGTGTTATTTATACAATTCAAATATATTTAATTTAATTAATATGTCATTGTTGTTATAAAAAGTGGTATACACAGACTTTATTAAAATTGGAATTAGTTAAATAAATTATACAAATTATCGGAAGATCTGAAAAATAAAGAAAAAATGTCAACACCTTAAGGCCTTAAGTGGGCATTAAGTGAAAACTTAAATTCAAGCAATTAAACGAAAATGTTAATTCTTTAGGGAATTGAACGAAAAAGTTAATTCTTTAGGGAAGTAAAAGAAAAAGTTAATTCCTTCAGGGAATTAAATGTACAAGGGAATGAATTCCTTGACTTAAAATTTAACTAACTCGTATTGAAGAAATTCTTTAGTGAATGAGTTCTTTAATTTTAATGCTTGATGCTTTGGTCAAGGAATTCATTCTCTAAATTTGAATTCCTTCAATTCATTCACAGGAATTAATTCCTGCTTATGTTTTATTAACGAATTCATTCCTTGAATTAAAGAATTGAGTTAAATTTTGGGGAATTCATCTTAAAAAGGAATTAATTTCTAAAAGCTCTGTAATATATTACCTTATTTAATATCAAATCATTGATTTAAATAAACACTAATTAAATTTTGTTCGCATTGATTTGAAAAAGAATATTTTTATTAGAGGTCTGGTATGAGATAAATCATAAATATAAGTAGTATATAAATGTTTACACCCTACAATACTAGGTAAACAGGGTATAATATGTTGGTGGTAATATTTCTAATATCATAATATCAGAAAATATGTCACCCAGACCCACCTTTTGGTATACCGATCGACTCAGAAATAATTTTTTCGATTTAACGATTTCCGTCTGTCCGTCAGTCTCTTTGTTCATATATTTTTTTCTCCAACTACTAGTCGTAGTTGTGCGCTCCATGTAGCGTATTAAGCTATATTATAGAAATTTGCTATACTAGCTAGAGTCTATAGATTTCAGTTAGAGTTGGACCATATTTGGACAAAATCTAAAAAAAAATCTAAATTTTATAATTTTTTACCACTTTATGCCTGTAAGAAATATTCGTATATGATCAAATATGATCATATATGGTTGCATGCATGGACAAATATGGATATATATGTTTCATATATATATATATATATGTGGGTGAATATGTGATTACATATTTGCAAAACAGTTCCCCTTTTCTGTTTTTAACAACATTTTCTCCTTAATATTTACTTGTTTTAGAGTTATGCTTTAGAGTTTAGGAGTGTTTTTATAACAAAATATTTTTTATAATAACAATTAACTTCAAATAAATGCAAGGGTAGTAATTGAAGATCAGAACCATAGACAACATTTTATATATCTTGTGCTCCCTTCGATCTTCGTAATGTGTATTTAGCCGGAGCTTTGAAGGAAGGCGTGCCTTCAGGCTAGATGACTTAAAACTTACCGTTCTTAAAATTCTATGTAATGCAACATCCGACAGATGAAGGATTCGAGTTTTCCTTGTATAAAGGCCGTCCCCAAGCTTCTCCGAGTTTTAATAATCCTAGCAATTTATAATTTTATAATTATTTATATACACTCATAGAAAAAAGTCTGTAAAAAATTTAGTTAAAACTACTAAAAATTAGTTAAAAATAATGATGCAGAAAAAACTGATAAAATTAGCGGATTATTTGTTATATATCAACAGCAAAAATAAAACTCTAAATATACAAAATTTTAGTTATATTTGAGTTAAACTTTTTTTAGTGGAAAGTAGCAAATTAACCTGCTAAAATTAGCAAAAAATTTTGCTAAGTATTTAGTAGCCTAAGAAATCATCAAAAAAATTTAAATTTTCGAAGTTTCGAGTCTTCTTATCTTAAAAAAAAAAAAAGAATAGACTGCTCCCAGTAAAATCTTTCGTTACCAAATAAGTGGTCTGCTAATTTCAGCAGTTTTTCTGCAGCACCATTTCTAACAAATTTTTAGTAACTTTTTCTGCTATTTTTACAGATTTATTTCTATAAGTGTAGCAATTTATAAACTTATAAAATGAATGTTTAAAAATTACCTTAAATAATTCTGTGGGCCGATAACGAAAGAAATTTATGTATGTAGATTACTTAGTACTGTAATTTAAAGATTGCTCTAAAATTTTTGGATTAAATATCACCAAGGAAAAACCACACCTCAGTGTGGCAACATTTGCGAAAAAGGACACAGGGAGGAGATTGAAAAGTAAACAAAAAATAGCATGTTTGTATGTGACTATGTTTGATCACTTCTGTGTTTGATCAAGCTGTCGTCGGGCTTCAGTATAGTTACGTTTGTAATGTGGGGACATGTTTTTGAAACGCATGGCCATCCGGTTGTTGAAAAAATTATTATATAGAGACAATCTGATAATAAACGTATAAACAAATAACAATTTAATGGAAAATCACTGATGAAGCCTGTCCATTAGACCGTACCAAAAAAAAAAAGTTCGCCGTACATCCTCCAATATGAAGTATTTTTGGAAAAAAAATTTTTTTTTTTTGCCGATGTTAAGGGTCGCCTTTTTTAAATTTTCGTTATAGCTTTGGCATTTAAAGTCGGATTTTAAAGTGTGATATATCGATTTTTTTACCTCGAGGAGACCAGTGTTTATAGTAAAAATACAATTAAAAAAAAAAATTAAAAAAGGCGACCCCTACGTTCGGCAACCAATATATAAAAAAAATTTCTACTGGGTTTATCGAAAAACTTCTTTAGCAAAAGTTTAATGATTTTTTGCGAGCTTTAATTTTCTGACATTAGGGTGGTACATTAGGGTGCTAGCAACTGAGATCTGGTGGGTAACTACTAGAGGGGGATACTTGAGGTCAAAATGCCCTTAGAGCAATATACTGGTCCCCTCGAGAGAAAAACATCGATATATCACACTTTAAGATCCGACTGCAAATGCCAAAGATATAACGAAAAATGTAAAATGGCCACCCCTACGTTCAGCAAAAAAATACAAAAATTTTTTTTTGAAACCTCCTTGCAAAAATACTTCATATTGGAGGGTGTACTGCGCACTTTTTTTGTTTGCCTGTAAGGTGGTACGCTCTACTGTCCATACAAAAAAGCAGCAACTAGATCTAGTCTGATTTAAAAATTAATGTTAATAATTTCTAGAGAAAAAGTTTATTCTTCTTCCTAACCTCAAACCTCCGAAAATACAAAAGGGGAAACATATCTTTAATGATGAAGTTGAAATATTGGGGTAAACACTGACAAATAAAACCGAGAATATTGCAAAAAAAAAATTGAGCCGCAAATCGTGCATTACACCATACATGATCATATACAAAATATATATGATCATATATGAACTTTTTTAGCCGGAATGAACAAATTTTGACACAATTTCAACCAGTTAAAATTTCAGCTCCAAGCATTAGTTGGCTTTCACCCAGACTGATGTAGGGAATCATAGAGTCAGTATGCCGGACTTTAACTATTTTACTTGTTATAAATTATATTTTTTTCAGTTTAAGAATTGGATGCTTTTGATTTGAGAGGACAAGGTCATTCATATTTAGCTTTTGTTTACAGTAAAGAGAAAAATGTATTCTAGTATTTTTTGTTCATTTATTTCAATATTGCATTCTTACACTCAAAATAATAACTCTGTTGACTGAACAGAAAAATTTTTTACTTTAACAAAATTAACTATTGTTTTTTTGCTTAAAATAAAATTTGTTGGTTTTAAAAAATTTACTGTTAAATTTAACAAATCTAAATTTAAGTAAAAAATTAACAAAACTACAATTTTATTTATAATTATACTGAGTATTTGTTCAAATATAGAGTGTCGGGACCCTCTCCGAGCCTATTCCATGTCATCTAAGGGCAAAAAGCAACATTTTGTCCGTTTTGCTGATTTTTGCTTAGTTTTCGAAATATGGACCATTTCATGAAGTGGACAATTATTATTAAAACTTTTCGAGGGGCTAAGACCCCACTCAGGTTCATTTTTGGCTTTTCACGAGAGTATTATATGATTAGGGGTAGTAGAAATTTTTGTCAATTTTGCTCTATCCCTCTCAGTTTTCGAGATATTGACCATTTAAAACTTAAGATACAATGGAAGCGCCATCTACCATGAGATAACAGAAATATGAAAATATTATATTCTACACCATTTTCAGTTTTATTTCAGAAAATTCCAAATATATTTCAAAATTGTCTACAAATGTTTTAAAATTATCCAAAAATGTTTTAAAATTGTCCAAAAATGTTTTTAAAATTTTCCAAATATATTTTAAAATTGTCTAAAAAGGTTTTCAAATTGTCTAAAATGTTTCAGAATTATCCAGCAATGTTTTAAATTTTTCCAAAAATCACTCAAAATTGTCCAAATATTGTTTAATATTGTCTAAATTATTTGTGCAATTGCATTTCAAAATTGATCAAAACGTATTTTAAACTTTTCAAAATCTATTTCAAAATTATGCAAATATATTTTAAAATATTATAAATAAATTTTAAAATTTTTAATTTGTATTTAATAAAATTCCATTTGTATTTGAAAATTGTCCAAATGCATTTCAAATATTTTCATTTGTATTTCAAAACTCTCTAAATGTATTTCAGAAAATTCCAAATGTATTTAAAAAGACTCTATTTTGGAATACAAATATAGTCTTTTAAATATGTTTGGAATTTTCTCAAATACATTTGGAGAATTTTAAAATACAAATGGAATTATATGAAATGTATTTCGACAATTTTGTAATACAGATTTTAAATTTTTAAATACCTTAGTAACCCAGTGTAGAAACGGTAATGACATATCATTATTTTTTGAACTACCACTAAAGACACCCACTTACCTTCTGCATTATTTTAAAACATATAATAATGAGTTACTGATAATGACTTATTTTCATCATTATTTCAAATAGAAAATAATTTTCCAGATTTTTTTTTTTAATTTTTTGAAATCTATTTTTAGATGAATATTTTTTAAACACTGGTAAGGATATTTTGTATTTTGGCGAGTAAGCTTACTTGTGTGCAGCAGGTAAATTATGTTTTTATCTATTAAATATTACATGTCGATATAGCTCAGATGGTAGAGCCATTGACTGACAATCTGTAGACCCAGGTTCGATTCCCGCATCAGGAAATTTTATTTAAGAAAAAAAAAAATACAATAAAAAATATTTTTTTTAAATAATTTATTTTTTGAAAATCTATTTTTAGACACATTATTTTTGTCAGTACTGGTAAGAACATAGGTAACGATATATTTTTTGATTTTTCGTATGCTGGTGTGTAACGACAGCTCATTAGTTTTCGCGACATCGCCATATTAAGGTAATAAGAAATGTAATAACAAAAGTAACTAGTTACCATTACCAAGTATGCAGTTACATATCCACATATCTGGTAATGATTTTCTATACAGGGAATATTATCAAAATTTTTTTTTTTAAATTACTCACAATATTTTTTTTTTTAATATCTAAATGTACACTAAACCAATAGAAAATAAGTCAAAAAAGGACTACTTACTTTTCGTATAAAACAATTGTTTTTTTGTCGTTTGTTTTTAATTCCCAGTGTAGAAACGGTAATGACATATCATTATTTTTTGGAGTACCAGTAATGACACCCACTTACTTTCTGCATTATTTTAAAACATATAATAATGAGTTACGGATAATGACTTATTTTTATCATTATTTCAAATACAAAATAATTTTTTACATTTTTTTTGAAAATTTTTTGAAATCTATTTTTAGACTCAATATTTTTTAAACACTGGTAAGGATATATGTAACCACATATTTTTTGATTTTTTGTATGTTGGCAAGTAAGCTTACTTGTGTGCAGCAGGTAAATTATGTTTTTATCTATTAAATATTACATGTCGATATAGCTCAGATGGTAGAGCCATTGACTGACAATCTGTAGACCCAGGCTTGATTCCCGCATCAGGAAATTTTATTTAAGAAAAAAAATACAATAAAAAATATTTTTTTTAAATAATTTATTTTTTGAAAATCTATTTTTAGACACATTATTTTTGTCAGTACTGGTAAGAACATAGGTAACGATATATTTTTTGATTTTTCGTATGCTGGTGTGTAACGACAGCTCATTATTTTTCGCGACATCGCCATATTAAGGTAATAAGAAATGTAATAACAAAAGTAACTAGTTACCATTACCAAGTATGCAGTTACATATCCACATATCTGGTAATGGTTTTCTACACTGGGGTGTTAATAAATTAACTGGCAAAGTCGATAGAAATAATAGATTTCTCGTTTATTTTAAAATTAATTATATTATAAGAACTGATTATAATAACAGAAAATTTTTACTGATTATTTTAACTACTTATATAATTGAAATAACTTTACAGATTTTATTTTTAAATAACTGTTGAACTTTTACCGTAAAGTTATTGTGTTAATTTTGATTTCTTACAGAAAATTTTGATCTCTAAAATTTATGAAATATAATTATACACCTACGATTACCGAGACAATCATTCACTAAGTTTATTTATCACTGTCAGTATAAAGATATCATAGTGTTGCCAGAATCAAAATAATTAACAGACTTTTATTGTACGTTTTTGAATAGAAATTTTTAGTGAAAGTTTAACAGATTTAATGAATACTTTAAAAATTTCACGCTTTTGAACTCAATTAAAGAGTATTTTTAATAATAGCGTTAAAATATACCACTAAAATTATATTTTCTCTAAATGTTTAATATACGCTTTAAACAGAAACTTCTTCATCACTTCTTTTTTTTTGAACTCTTGTAAGTTGTTGAATATTGTAAATCTCTTCTTTTGGGAAAACGTAAAAGGGAAAATTGTATTTTAGTTAAAATTGTTTCTATAGTTTGGCCTTGCATTTTATATCATGTCCGTCATATCATTTTAGAGAAAAGGTTGCTAACAAAAAATCTTTTAGAAATGAGTGTAAAAAGAAATATAAAAATTTTTTTTTTAAGATAATGAATTCCATTTATATATTTTTTTCCTTTACTTTAGTTTCCAAAATTTTTTTTTTATTTAATTATTGTAAAAACATACATTTGTAGATGCTTTTTTATCCATCATTTCCTTAAATATTTTATAAAGTTTATATGTCCATTTAAAACTATATTATTTTATTAAATTTATATTGAATTTATTGATGAACTCCATCTAGCCTTTTACACATAGTATCAAATTGTTTTAAATACCATTACAAACTATTTGAATTATTCTTTTAAATTTTTAATAGTTATTTTCTTTCGATTGTATGCATTTACTACATGGAAGTTAACTTGGATCGATAGCATAACAATAAAAGATTTATTATTTAGTAATTTATTTGTCTGAATTGTTATTTTGTTTTCTTTCCAAAATACGATTATTGTATGAAATTTGTTTTATTTCCTTGAATTCCATAAGCCTATGGTCAAATTCATGCTGTGCCAAACCCGGCAGGCAGTAGACGTAAAATTTTATTTATTCATTTTGTAATTTATTGCTATACAATACATATAGGTATTTCTTTCTATGTATGTGTGTATGCAAGATTGTGAAATAATGTTATTACATCCTAATGGACATAGAAGATAGAAAATTACCAGATGCTTTTTTATTGAATTGTACAACTTCAAAAAAATTCCTTAAGTACGAAAAGCTAAATATTTTTAGAAATTTTATTAATATGTGTATATTTGGTGACTACCTTAGAGAAATTTTCAAATTTCTAGTTGATATCAAAGAAATATTTCAAACCATTTTTGTAATTCAAAACAACCACTTAAATTATATATGGGAATCATTGGGTTCATTTAGTATATCGATCGACTCAGCATCACATTTTTATTCTATTTAGCCCCATCTATCTGTCCGTCCGTCCGGACACTACAAGTCGCAGATATCGATGTAGTTTGATGAAAATTCTCGGTGCAAGAGTGACGCGTGTTGAATTTTGCTAAAATCGGTCTATATTTAGACCTAGCCCCATATAAAATCCCCCAAAAATTTCTTTCCTCACATGCTGCATGTCGCAATTATGAAGCTTTATTAATTAAATTTAGTACACTGATCCACATGGGCTCAAGAATAAAATCTGCAATTAGCAAATATAAAGGTCTTTTAACAAAATTAGGTGGAATCGGTCTACAAGTATATTTGGACCCTTCGTCTATATCGACTATGTTGCCGATTTTCTCTAAAAGGCTCCGAATATTATGTAAAATTTAAATTTCCTACCGATTTTCTAATTTTCTCCCATTTAATAGACAAATTTTAGTACATGTCAATTTTAGCATATTTCCTATGCACAGATTAATTGACTTTCAATCAGACTGGTGTATGATATCTTACAGGTATAGTCGGCTTACCCAAAATCTTTTGTAGAATAATAAACAAGTTTAAATATAATTCTATTTCTATATAAAAAACATCGGTTAATACGAACTCGGTTAAAACGAACTGTTTGTGATGGTGCCGCAAACATATTTCTATATAATTTTCCACTTTTAATACGAACTTTACAAAATCCGACAATTTTTTCTATATTTTTTTTTTTGTTTTCTGACAAATTTTAAACCGAACACACAGACATTTTTTCCACATGAAAAAATTGTAAAATTTTTAAAGTTGTTCCAAGGAAATTTAAATATTTTGTGGATAAATAGAACATTTTAAATAAATTTTACCCCGGTTACTACGGGCCTCGCTTACAACGAACTAATTAATCTAGTTCCCCGGAGTTTGTCTCAAGCGAGTTTTACTGTACATAAAAGAGCAAAAAAATGTAAAATGAACAAAGAAAACCCTTGAAATATTTTTATTTAAAAATAAAAATCCTACCGATTAATCAATAATAAAGCTCTTAATATTAGTTGTGGCGGTAGCGGGTTTCTCTAACGAAGCTGACCATTTTAAAACAATTTCCAAAATACATTAACTTTTTTTTATAAAACTGCATAATAACAAAATTTTTTTCTATATTAAAGTAATTTTGATAATAACACAGCAAAAATATTCCCAGCAAAACATCAAATCACATGAATATCGAATAATTAAGTTTAGACACCTTTAATTTTTTTTTTACAAAGGTGATTCTTGAATAAATTTATCTTTACCAAAAAATCAATTTTATCTATTTATATGATTTTATGATTTTGCTAGAGGTCTGTATGATTGTGTTCTAAAAGAGAATCAATTGCCACTTTGAAACATTTACAGTTATTAGACTGAAATGTCTAGACATGCATACATTTACAGAATAAGGACAATGGCCTATATATATAAAAGTAATATGAATGCCATAACAAAATAAAATTGTTGCACAAGAATTTTTCTTTTAATATTGATAACTATTGAATGTTTGTATTTACTGCTAAATACAAAAGTGAAGTTTTAGTTGAACTTACCGTTAATACTAAGGATCCGATACCGAAATCACTGGATTTACAATTTCCGAGATTTTTTGTTTTAAACCTGGGGATTTCCGATTGCATTTGTTGTTCGATTTTATCATTTTTTTATTTATTTTTATGGTTATATTAGACTTAGATTACATAAACAAAATTTCTGTCCCAGCTTTATTTTAAAAATTATTTTAACCCATTTGTAAAGAAAATACAGGTTTAATTTACATAGATTAATACAGATTAAACATTCTGAGTAAAAAGCTTAATAATTTAAGAACTATTACTCAGCTTTACAAATTTTCACAAGTTTTAATTCAGCTGTACTCTTTCTTATAAAAGACACATTTTCATCTAAATATTTTATTGCAGATTTGCTTAAAATCATAGTTTAATCAAAATAATTTGCCGAATATTAATAGGCTAAAACAATGAAATATAGTTTAAGTATTTAATAAAATATTACTTAAATATAAATAACAATTAGCCTTTTTGAAATTAGCAGAGATTAGTACCGAACCCACATAACAAAATTCTAAAATAAAATATTTCGAATTTTTTGCTGTTCTGCGATCCACATCCGAATTAATTTTTTCGTTTTATTTTTTATAGAAAAAGTTTGATAAAACTAAAACGAATATATATATATTTTTGCAACAACTAATGTACAAAAATTTATCTATATACAGTAGACGCTCGCAAATTAGAGCTTTCAGTAATTCGAACGTCCAGAAATTAGAATAAAGGTTTGCAATACATTAAAGGCTCTGAAATTCGAATTTAAAATTCTAATTTCTGAGCGTTTTTTTTTTTTTTTGGTTATTTGAATACACAGGAAATCCCCAATTTATTTTTATTCTGTTTGAATAAAGTAAAACTAAAAAGGGGAATCACCAAATTATATATGTTTTTCCCTATTTGTTTTTTTTTGTCGCATTTATGTACATTTTTGGCTAGTTTATTTGTGAAATTTGATACGCGTGTACATATTATTTGGCAGTCTCTATTAAATAGTGAAAGTGTATCATTTAAAATGTTAAATAAACGTAAAAAAAACACTTTATCCTTGGAAACTAAAGTCAAAATATTAGAAAAGCTTGACAAAGGCGTTCAAGGGAACCGGTTAGCCCTAGATTTTAATGTGACAACATCTTAAATCAGCTACATCAAATCACATAGAACAGCAATATTAAATGCTGTTTCAAACACATATCAGGAAGCAAACAATAAATCTTTGCACAGCGCTGAATATCCAAAAATGGAAAGTCGTCTGTATGAGTGGTTTTTAAATCAACGAGAAAAAAAGTGTACATTGACTGGGCTAATATTAAAAGAGAAAGCTAAACAAATATTTAGAGAGGAATATCCCGATAAAGATGAAAATGCATTCCGGGCAAGTGATGGATGGTTTATCAAATTTAAGAAGCGACACGGTATCCGTTTTTTAAAAATTTGTGGCGAGATTCTTTCCAGTGATGTTGCTTCAGTCACTCCTTTTATTCATCGATATCGTGCAAAGATCGCTGAGATGGGTTTAATGGAGTCACAAATATATAATGTCGACGAAACCGGATTATTTTTTCGTTGCCTACCAGACAGAACCTATGTCTCTGCTTTTGAAAAAAAACGCCCCTGGACATAAAATTCAAAAAGACAGAATTTCAGTCCTACTTGGTGCAAACTCTGATGGATCATACAAATTAGTTCCATTGGTAATTGGAAAAGCAAAAAAACCCAGGTGTTTTAAAAATTTCAATAATCCTCTGCATTACTTTTTAGTTAAGTGTTTGTAACCGTCGCATAGGACAATCGTAATTAATATTAGAATTAATTACTAAAGAATTTTTTTAGAGTTGATTTATAGGAAGAAAAAGAAGAAAACATTTTTATTGAACTTTTCAAAAAATGCTTGGATGACTTCTCGGATTTTTCACGAATGGTTTCAGGGAATATTTATTAAAGAGGTAAACAAAAATATTGATTTCAGGTTCAGTACATAATTTAAAATTTTTTTTCAATTCACAGGTGATCCGCTTTTCTCAGGAAAATAATTTGCCTCCGAAAGCCATTTTGCTTATAGATAATTGCTCCGCTCATACACCCATTGAGAAACTTAAAAGTGACGATGGAAACATAGTTGCATTATTCTTTCCACCAAATGTGACAGCATTATTATTAAGTTTCGGAACTCATCAGAGGGGTGGATATTTAATAACAGTAGATTTTAGAAAATTATATAATCACTAAATATTGCTAATGATTTTGGCAGAGTAGTTTGTATTTAAAAAAAAAGTCTTTAGATATACAGCGTCCGAAATAATTATAGGTTCACTTAGGAAATTGTGGGTTATTTACTTCAGTAACAGTTGACATATTTAAAATTTATTTCTTCCATAGCGTAGTGGAGGTAATTGTTATTCTAAATCGTTATAACTGTTCGTCGCTATTATTTCACGCTTGTAGACAATTTTTGATTTTTTTTAAATTTTTTTGCACATGTAGAACGTAATAAATATAGGTTCAGTGGTGCTTGCGCGGTGTTTTTGTTGGAAATTTTTAATGCATTTTTAATTAAATTACTATTTCACCAGCATTTTTGAAAAAACAAAAAATATGTTGGCTTTTAATGAAAACCCCTTTTTGTAAGAGTACCTATAAGAAATGTGAATAGTATTGGTAAATTAAGACGCAGTTATGGAAACAAATATTCTTTTTTATCGTTTCCACATTATCCCCATGAGAAGAGTTAACAATGCTTTGAACTATTGTAAATAAATTTAATATTGATTTTATTTTTAAATTACGATCTTTTTAGATCTCCAAGGGTCTACTAGATAAGTTACTCTTTTCTAAGCCAGTTTTTAGAAAAGAGTAATACAATTTTTGTTATGGGAGAAACGTAATTCTAGGTTTTTAATTCGATATACAATTTAATGATTTATTACTATTGAAAGTAGATAAACTTGCTAATCAATTTGATATTTTTGTTTATAGGGCGATTTAAAGAAGTCTAAAGACTTTACACATAATTTCTCTCCCACAAAGAAAATTACATTAAACTTTCCCTAAAAACTTCGTGTTCTGTACCACTCAAAATTTCTTAAACACATTTGATAGACACTAGGAGGACAAATTGGACATTGACTTCCAAAGAAAACCAAAATTCAAAGGTTGCAGTTCACATTATGATATTTTGAAGAACACATGGAAATGCCAAAGACATTTTGTTTGCATACAATAATTGTAACCGGATTTGTTAAAATAATTTACATTTGTTATGGATCTTCCTCTAAAAACCTTTTGGTCCTTAAAAGTCAACATATATTTCCCAAACTGAAGCTGAACGAGTCATTTATTAAAAAATGCATAATTTTTTTGATAAAAATTTTTCAAAAAAAAATTTTTTTCTTTCCAAAATGCATCTTATTAATTAAGAAAATAAGCATTTGTAAAAAATGTAAAATTGTTAAAATATCCAACAAAAACACCACCGTAAATAGCATAAATTTCAAAAGTGAATCTATAATTATTCCAACCACTGTAGCAATGTTTTTTTTTTGCTATTTTATACTACATTTATACTTGATCAAAAACCACTTAGTTTTTGTACAAAACTAGTTTTTGCCTATTTTGTTGTATGCGTTTTGACAAGTTAAAAACTACAAGACCCAAAAACCAGGTAGTTAGTGATCAGGTACACCCAGAAAACAGATTCAGTTCTGATAACCGCATTTGTAGCCAATCGCATGGTTCGGTTGTGGTAGCCGAATTTTTCAGTTGTGGCAACAGAAAACCAATTGAGACATGACTAATTTGACTGTGCGAACAGGATTTCAGTTGTATTAAAAATAATTCGGTAGTCGCAACTGAAAAATTCATTTACCGGAACTGAACCATTCGATTGGCAAGAAATGGGGTTGTCAGCACAGAATCTGTTTTCTGGGTGTATAAATGTAGTATTAGTCTTAAATTGTTAGATGATTTTAAAGATAAATTTTAATTCACAACTAGTTCTGAATTTTAAGTGTAATAGAAAACTCAATTCATCTGAATTTTTTTTTGATTTTTTTAGAAAGTTTCACGGTATTCCTCAGCTTGCTTTTGAATGAAATATTCCTTGAATATTTTATATCAAGGCACATCTACACGGGATAGAAAACTCGCGAGATTTTATGAAAATGCAGCTCTGTATAAGTCTACGAATTATAATCTCTAAACCATTGACAATTGCTGTCATACACAATTTTTTTAATTATTAACAATTTTGAAAATGTCTTGTTACATTATTGAACATTTCAGTTGATTAAATGCACTTTTTGGTATTTGGAGAAAAAATTATTCTTTGAAATACAACAATTTTAATAAAAACAAATACTTGACAACTAGAGATGATACTTTTACGATAAAAATTAGTGCCAACTATATTAGAGATGACAAATTGAGCGCAAAATCTACGAGATTTCTATCCCGTGTAGATGTGCCTTCACAAACATGCTGTGTATATGGAAATCTTTCTTAAAACACCCACACGTATGAGTGATATTACTAAAGGTATATCACTCATACGCATAGATGCCCTAAGTATATTTTATAAGAAACATTTATATTTACACAGAATATTAGCGATATAAATACAATATTCACGGAATATTTTGCAAAATAAAAAAAATTTTGTCCGTTCAAATTGTTTTTTTTTGTTTCATTTTATTAACTAAAATTTTCATTATAGATTTTATTCTTCAGCGCCTAATAGGTATTGTTAAAGCGAGTTGGCAAAATAAACAATACCTTAACAACTCATTTTATATAATTAAATAAGTTATACATATGTACATAAAGAAGAAGAAGAAGAAACAAATATATGTGTGTGTATATAAATATTTACAAATATGTACATTAGGGTCGGCCAATTTGTTAGGACAAAAATTTGGCGATATTGTGCCATCGAGGAAAAAATGTTCCACTACGACATATCAAAAAAAAACATTTTCGAGGCGCCCAAATTTCGACAAAAACTCGTCTAAAAACCCAAAAAATACTTTTTTTTTTCCAAAAGATGATATCGCCATCGCTTTAAGCGTACAATTTTACCTTGTATAGGATGTAATTAAAAAATTTGAAATCGTCAATTTTTTTTTAACAAACCAAATTTAAAACGAGTAAAAAGGTTAAAGTCGGGCATGCCGACCATACAATACCCTACACCAGTCTGGTGTATTGTTTGGATCCGAAATTCGAATGGGTTAAAATGGGGCTTGTGTCAAAATTTTCTATAATGTGAGTCAGCGCACCAAATTTCATTAAAATATCTTTATATTTGCGACCTGCAATTTGTAACCAAGCCAATTTTGGGGGGACCCTTATACGGGCACTAGTTCTAAACATGGACCGATGTTCACTAAAATCAATAGGCTTCGTCCTTGGGCCAACATAGGTCTATGTACTAAATTTCATCAAAATATCTTAATATTTACGACCTGCAGCGAATAAACAGTATAATTTTGGTAGGACCCTTATATGGGCACTAGGTCTAAACATGAACCGATGTTCACCAAAATCAATAGGCTGCGTTATTGGGCCAATATAGGTCTGTTTACCAAATTTAATCAAAATATCTTAATATTTACGACCTGCAGCGTATAAACAATATAGTTTTGGTAGGACCCTTATATGGGCACTAGGTCTAAACATGGACCGATGTTCACCAAAATCAAACTTGTTCGTCCTTGGGCCAACATAGGTCTGCGTACCAAATTTCATCAAAATATCTTAATATTGGCGACCTGTAGAGTGCGCACAAGATTGCATGGACAGACAGACAGACGGACGGACAGACGGACATCGTTAAATCGAAATAAAAAAAATTCTGAGCCGATCGGTATACTATAAGGTGGGTCTACGACCAATATTTTTTGGTGTTACAAACATCAGCACAAACTTATAATACCCTGACCACATAGTGGTGTAGGGTATAAAAAGTAATAAACAAAAGGTTATTGATTTTTATGGTAGCGGTAACAAACATTTATTTTTACCGGCAAAACTGTTGAGTATATAGAAAAACGTTATATGAACAGATTAAAGGAATTGTAATTTTTAATTTTTTTAAAATTGTTTGAGCAAAATCGGACTAGTGGTTCTCGAGTTATGTCAAAAAAAAGATATATCTCGATTCCTAGGGTTGACCCAGCGAAACGCCGGGACACGTATAACTTGTTTTTGACCGATATAACATTTCCCGTTGGTTTCATCCCATCCCGATTTTAACTGTCGCATAGTGTAATCGATGGCACAATATCGATTGCTAAATCGACCTACCCTAATGTACATATGTACAGACAGAAAATAAATTGGTTGGAATTCTATCGGAACCAACGAAATATTTTCATCATTCAAAAATTTTAATTGCAGTTATTTAAAATTCATCATCAGGAAAGTTATATTTATTTGTGAACAGAAAATATATATGATGAACCAAAACATTGTCATAATATCCAAAATATTGGCTTTTTTAACCAATATTGAAAAAATACTTCCACACTACCTCAATACCAACAACCACCAATTTATCGAAGATTTAGTCATTGTAATAATATATTGAGACAAGGAACAGAAATTTTATTTATCGTAATAAAATTTTGGAATCTATCATATTTTTTCGTTTCATATGCGTGTTTAAATTCAAAGTTAGACAACAACCAAAGGTAAGTATCTGTGGCGCAGGAGGTAGAGACACAGCCTTATAACCTTAGAGATTTGAGTTCAAACCTCAACCAAGGCATTACTTTTTTTTAAAATAATTTTTTAATTGATTCAAACTAAAAGACACAATTGATTTTCTGTTGTGAATATAATTTTATTCAAAAACAAAATATTCAAATTTTCAAAGAAAGAAAATTCAAATTTGAAATTTGACAAAAAAAAATTATGTCGAGTTTAAGCCCAAATTAGTTTGGAAGTATCGTAAAAAAAGTAACGTATCATTCACATAATGAATAAAAAGAGTATAAAAAATAAAAATATCGTATATTTTAGCTTTTTCTTGTGCATAGAATTAAATGTCAAGTAATAAAATAGAAAATTTCTATTTTCAACAGAACTTTTTTACGGTTTTACTTGACAACAGTTTCAATGCATAGAAAAAAGATAAAAATATATTTCTATATTATTTTAACACATTGAATTGATTACAGATACGTTTTTTTACTTTACGATTAGACTAATGAAGCCTTTAGCCTAGAGGAAAAGCAATGGGCTGACCAACGGAAGGTCGCCGGTTCAATCACGGTTCGCGATATAAATTTAAAAAAAAATTTTTTTTTATTCAAATTAAAAGACACAACTGATTTTCTGTTGTTGATATAATTTTATTTATAGACAAAATATTCAAACCTGAAAAAATTCATAATGAAATTTGACTAAAAAAATTTAAATAGAGCTTAGTTAGAGACATAAAAAAATTTTAATTTTTAAATAAATTTTGTGGAACGTGTATTTATAGAATTTATAATCCACAAACATTAAAGTAATCTATTAACACAACAAAAATTCAAAAATTGTAAATAAATTTCGGTGTATAGTATTAAAAATAAATAAAAGTGATTGTACCTGGAACTACAAAAATTCGGTTGGCAAAAAATTCGGTTGTAACTACGAATCTGTTTTCTGTGTGTACATTAGACCATACCTAAAAAAAAAGTGCGCCGTACACCGTCGAATCTAAATTATTTTTGCAAGGAGGTTTCAAAAAAATTATTTTTTTTCCCGAACGTAGAAGAAGCCGTTTTACCTTTTTCGTTATATCTTTGGAATTTACAGTCGGATCTTAAAGTATGATACATCGATGTTTTTCACTCGAGGGTATCAATGTTTTGCTCTAAGGGCCATTTACCTCAAGTATCCAGTTCTAGTATTTACCCACCAGATTTCAGTTGATACCACCCTAATGTACTATTCTAATCTTAGAAAATTTAAGCTCGCACAAAATCATTAGACTTTTGCAAAGGAAGTTTTTCCATAAATCCAGCAGAACCTTTTTTTTTATTTTTTTTGTTGCCGAACGTAGGGGTCAACTTTTAAAATTTTTTTTATTGGATTTTCCTTTATAGTCTCCTTGGGACAAAAAAATCGATATATCACACTTCAAAATCCGACTGTAAATGCCGAAGCTATAATGAAAAATTAGAATAGGCGACCCCTACGTTCGGCAAAAAAAACCAAAAAAAAAAATCTTTTGAAATTGCCTTGCAAAAATCCTTTATATTTGAAAGTGTACCGCGCACTTTTTTTGCCTGTAAAATGGTACGGACTAATGTACATTTATAGCAGAAATAAGATAAATTTAAAACAAAAGTTCTTTTATCCGTTTAATTTATTTACTGAAATTCTATTTATTTTAAATTTGTAACACTGTTAAAAAAAGCATTCATAAAGAACGGTGTCGAAAAAGTGGCGATTTTTGCCGACGGAGGAAGAAGCGAATGTGCTGAACTCAAATATGGTCACATTAATTCTTTAGATCCTTGGGAAATATCTAAACATCGGCGATATTCGAGAAAATTACCCTTAGCTTTTTCCTATTACTCATTTTGTAGTAGTAAATTTACCAAGCATTTTTTAGAGTGTATAAAAAATGTATATATTTTTTAAGCTACGAAGACCGATTTCTTGCGCCTTAGAGCATTACAGGTTTTTAAATCGGTGTAAAAGTTTTTGGGTTATTTAAAAACTTTCAAGCATGCATGCATGCATTTGAGATCAAATTGTATAAAACCTGTGGGGTACTGGCATTGAAAATCAACAATTTGTAATTTAGCGAACATTTTATATTTATTAGAAAAAAATTGTTTTGACCATATTTGTATGTATTTTTATATAAAATAAAATTTTCTTAAAAAAAAAACAGTTTTCATAAAATAAACCACAAAAATATGATTGAATTTGTTTAAATATCATGAAATATAGCTAGCTATAAGTAAAACTTTTCAAAAATCATTCTAATTGACCAAATCAGCTTATGAAGGTAAGGCACAAAAAATTTGTATATATGCGTCGTCTAAAAACACCAGCCCATTTAAAATTAAACAGAATAAACGTTGTGAAGCGAGCATATTCCATTTGGTTATTATTAAAAACCATTAATTTAAATTATCATTTCAATTTACTTTAAACACAAACACACGTACACACATTATAAATCCTTCTCTCTACTGTCAGTTTCAGAAAAATCACTTTACCAAAAAGAGGCTTTAAAAAATCTCACACACACACACACACACACACACACACAAGACCATAAAATATTTATGCTGGTAAACATATACATACTCGTTGAAATTCAATTTAATGAATTGAAAATTTTGCTTAATTAATATGCTGAATGACGTCTTTATGGTATCGTATGGTTGCTATTTTAACCAACAAAACTCTTCATGCACTGTTTTAGCAATTGATAACCTATAAAAGTGTTTTGACATCGACGCTACAAATCATAGAAAAATCTATAGTCATGTGCATAAATTTAGAGCTAAAAAATTTCTAAAATTATATGTTAAATTTTCTGTTGAATACTTATAATGTCTAAACGGCGTTTAAACATGTCTGATTTACGGTGGGTCTCATACTGAAAGGTTAACTTTAAACTAACTATTACAAAAAGGAGAATGCCAACAAATTATATACAAAACAATAACCAATTCTGGGGTTAACTAACCCAGCGTGAAGAGCGAAATGATACACATAAGTACACAAAAATTGATTCTATTGCAAATGTGGATAACATTCCAGCTTTATAGTATTAATACGCGAAAGAACCAAAGCATACAGAACGAAAAATTTATTTTTTTCTAATTGGATGTAATTAGAAATTCGAAAATATTTTTTAAGTATTCCGTTTTTGACATAAGAGCCAAGGGCTGAATAAATAAATTGCATTTGTTGTTATTCGTGTATTTACCACAAACATTGTCTTCGTACTTCGAAAAAATTAAAACTTTCAACACAAAGACTTTAGTTTTATATGTAAAAAACTAAAAATATTAAGAAAAAATAGCGCCTGTTTGAATGCCACTAATTTATGCAAATTATCTAGTACACTCAAAATAACATGTATGTTGACTAGGGTATGCAATCGTTATTCGATTAATCGCACAATTTTTCTCAAAGATTGTTCGATTAATTTAAAATGTCCAAATTTCGAATAACGATTAATTCGAATAATTTCATACGATTAATCGAAATTGGTAGAAAATTACAAACATTTTTAAAAAATATAAATTTTTATTAAAGTAAATGTGCTAAAAACTCAAACATTTTTTAAAAAATTGTGATAAATAATCTGCTGTAGGCTTTTACCTATCCGGATTTCATTCTGGCCTAAGAAAATAATTAAGGGACGACCTTTTAGAATTTCTAGAAATATTTGTTAGCTTCAACTCAATGAGATTTTCATGTTTTCAAGTAGGAGCGTTAATAGATATCTTAAATCCCAAAGCAAAAACAAAATAAAATTATCACAGTTTGCTTTATCATCTTCCAAATTACTATCCTGTTGTTGTGACTTATCTAGTAAATTTGTGGTATCTATTTATGTATAATAATATTTTAATTATTTTTTACGACTTCTTAAACGTTGATATTAAATGATAGCATTAATAATTATTGTAATTAATGTCTACTAGAATTATTGATTATAACACTATGCTACAGTCAAAATCGGGATGGGATGAAACCAACGGGAAATGTTATATCGGTCAAAAACAAGTTATACGTGTCCCGGCGTTTCGCTGGGTCACCCCTAGGAATCGAGATATATCTTTTTTTTGACATAACTCGAGAACCACTAGTCCGATTTTGCTTAAACAATTTTACAAAAATTAAAAATTACAATTCCTTTAATCTGTTCATATAACGTTTTTCTATATACTCAACAGTTTTGCCGGTAAAAATAAATGTTTGTTACCGCTACCATAAAAATCAATAACCTTTTGTTTATTACTTTTTTTTAATATTTTAGGCAAAAAATATTTTTTTCTTCATACATTTATTTTTACCGGCAAAACTGTTGAGTATATAGAAAAACGTTATATGAACAGATTAAAGGAATTGTAATTTTTAATTTTTTTAAAATTGTTTGAGCAAAATCGGACTAGTGGTTCTCGAGTTATGTCAAAAAAAGACCACCAAAGGTCAAATCGATATATCTCGATTCCTAGGGGTGACCCAGCGAAACGCCGGGACACGTATAACTTCTTTTTTACCGATATAACTTTCCCCGGTAGTTTGAACCCTTCCCGATCACTGACCCCTACCATTTGTCTCACAGTGTATATTAAAAAAAATTATGTAAATTGATTTTCATATTATTATTTTTTTTTTTTTTTTGTTAGGAATAGACCTTTACTTATTATATTTAAAAGAAAATCTACCAATTTTTTTTATAGAAATAAAAAAATATGTTTTTTTTAAAAAACTCTTTTTTATATCTCATTCACGTAATAAAAGCTACATCTATTTAATTTTTTAATTAAATTACCAGCTGATAAAAAAAACAAAATCTATTTTTGAACTTTGGGAGCAAATTCACTAAAGTATTACCGCTAAAAAAACTACCAGCAACATTTTTGTGGAACATTCCAAACCTCTAACTCTTCAATGAAAAATAATTTATTGGCCCCTTTTTAAAAAGGGACAAAAACGACCCGTAAGTTGGAGAGCTGGAGGGCTAAAATGTTTCATAAAATTGTGCGACGGACACATTATATACCTAAAATGGAAGATTCCCATGATTTCTCCCTAAAATCTATATTTGTGGGACATTTGAGTGCCAATTCTGAATAAGTACGAAATTAACCCTTAAACACATTTTTAGTTTTTACGTATTACTGGCACTGAAGTTAAATTTTTAATACTGATGTCTAAAAGACCTATAATAGAATTTCATGACAAATATTTTTGCGAAACATTTTAACCCTCTAACTATTCAACTTATGGGCCGTTTTAGTCCGTTTTTAAAAGGGGGCCAAAAATTCCCCTTAAATGGAAGAGCTATAAGGTTAAAGTGTTCCACAAAAACATTCTTCGTAGTGTTTTACACAAGTTCGCTGAACATACCCTATACCTAAAATGGAGGATTCACATGGTTTCTTATTTTAATCCTATTTAGTTTTTTTTGTTTTAGAAAAATAATTTTAAGCGTTAAAAACGCATTTTTTATCAGAGGCATTTTTTATGAATCGATTTTATCCAAATTTAGCACAAATATGGCTTGACCTTATATCAATTCACGTGCTAAATTTGATGGCAATCGCATAGTTTTTGCAGGTTTTATAAAGATTTTAAAATAAAGGATATATGGCAGGACTAAAAGTCCTTACTTCGATTTTGATAAAAATTTACACAAACGTTTCCAGTTTTATGTGTGTCTCAATGAATACTTTTTGTAATTTTATGTCCATTTATGTAGCTAATATAATTGGAGTTTTTTTTAATCACTGGATTTATTTTTGGATTTATTTTATTTTGTTAAAAAATCCACATTTTGATTTCCAATTTTTAAAATTTTATATTTTTATCCAGATCTAACACTTATTCCCTTATTTAATGTGAAAGAAAAAAATTAAATTTTGCTAAAATGGAATTTCTGGAATAAAATTAAGCTAAATCCAAAACGGATTTATTTATTTTTTAAATCCATTTTGGATTTAGCTTATTTCAATTCCTGTGTTCACATTTTTACAAAATTTAATGATTTTCCTGCACATTATATTGGCGAATAAATATAAGAATTTAATAAAAATTATAAATTTTTCAAATTAAAAAACAAAGCATTAATTTTTTAACAAAATAAAATAAATCTAAAAATTAATCCAGTGATTAAAAAATAGGCCTAATATTTTTAAATTTCAGGACCTATGGGAAGTGGTCGTGTCTTTCGCCCGATATTTCCAAAAATTAAAATTTTTCTTAACTAAGGGGTTCTATATCAGTGTATCAAATTTCAAAACTCTGTCTACACTCCTTCTATTTTTGTCCAATCCTTATATGAGATTAAAGCACTGTGCGCCGTAGCTTTGACGACCTCTGCATAAAGTCATTCATGCGAACGAATTTGAACAGTTCAAATGTTAGGTTATGTGTATATAAAACATTATTAATGTGCCCTGAAATCGAAAATCGATTTTTTTTTACCTTAAGTGTTACAAGTTTTTAGGAATTGCCCATATATATTTATATATGTATGCAGAGCGCATACCCCGGGGGGATTTTTTTATCCACAAATTAGTCTGGAGACATTTGGTTAGTTTGGGGACTGTCCTCAATCTTTCGATTTCACTTGAATACAGGACCACTAATATTTCATTAAATTCATCTTACATTTGCTTTTGTTTTTGACTGTTAATAAAATGAACCACAAGTTATTCAAAACAATGTACAAAATTTACCCAAGTACATTTTTTTTTGGTTTATTATTTTTTTTTAATACAAACGACTAAATAAAATAAAAGTTATGAATTCTCAGTATTTTTTATTATTTGTTTTTTTTTTTTAATGACTTACGAGTGTAGTTAAAATTTACATTTCTTCCACAAATGAATGTTATTTTCACTTAAAATGACAAAACTGAAATACTACCTAAACATCTAACAAATTTTGATTGCACAAGTTCCCTGATTGATTTAATGAAAAATAATTTAGAGCTTTTTTTACTGTTTAAATTAAATCCGTCTTAAACTTTTGCACAAAAAATTATTAACGCAGATGGTTGAGGCAAGCTCAAATATCGGCTTGAAAATATCCAACCTTATTTATATCGTAAAATTATAACAAAATATTTTTTTTCTCAAAATCTCTTTCTTGAAAATCTTCATATTTCATTAGAATTTATTACAAAAAAAAAATCGATTTAAAAAAATTAGTTTCCACACTTTGATGCATGTGGCGAGGGAGATTTAATCAGACTCGTAAAAATAACTAACTTCCTTTATATATGTTCGAGGTCTAGACTTATATGCCATATTGTTTTTTATATTTTCAAAAAATGAAAGAAATACATATATTCCTAGTATGCGAGTTAGAGAGGTATTTTCTTTTTCATGAAGGAAACATTTTTTTTTTATTTCCATTTATTATAATAGCTTTGTTAAAAACATGTGATTTTCGTTGTAATATGAAATTAATAACTAAAAAATGTTTGAATTTACTTCTACATACGTTTTCCACCATATATAAAAAAAATAAAATCTACATTATAACCTAGAGACAACCCCATAAAGACAATCTGACGAAAGTGTTTGGTTATTGAAAATGCATTAATTGTCAACCATTTTTTCTAGGAAAGTTTTTTCATAAGTTTTTTATCTAATTTTTTTAGTATTCATGTTCAGCATAAGGTTAGTTATAAATGATTTGTCAATCCATATATTTTTCGTATGGGATTTTTAAAGATTAAATTTAAATTTATACTTGGTGCTACAATAATCCGAACAATAATTGATATAAAGCAATAAAAAAAGAATGCCACTCTAATGCACTTAAATATGTAGCAGAACTCTAAGTGGGTTACTTTGTAAAACGCAACGCCTGGCGTTGCGTTGATTTGTGTGTAAATTGTTATTGTTACAAACACAATTTGTATGGAAAACAACGCAATGCAAGGCGTTGCGTATTACAAAATAACCCCCGAAAAGTGTTGTACCTTTTTTGAATTAATTCTCATAAGTTTTGACTCATTTTATAAATCGGTGAATTATTTGGAACTGAGTAAATAAAGTTATGATTTATATATTTATAACGAAGCAATTTTTCTTTGATTGAATTAGTTTAGGCTTTGATTTACGAACTATAAATTAAGACAAGGAATTATGACTTTCAAGGTCTGATATGTAGTCAGCATTAAACGTAAACGTCTTTACGACAATTTTTCGATATTTTAGTTTCTTTTCAATTTTTAGCTGAAACTGTGTCACATGTTGCTCACTTGAGAAGCATTCTATAAAGTTTTAAAATTGTTGTTGAAAAAAAAAAAACAACAACATCATTAAATGGCAGGATAAGAAAATCACAACAGCGTCTTCGTTTTTCTTCAGTTTAACCAGATAAACTAAAATAAAACACACTTGAGAAACCACAAAAAACAAGACCAAAGTTAACTACCATCATATGGATGAAGAAATATTTACAGACTATCCCATATGAAATCTTAAGAATTCAGGCATTGAAACCGCAAGTAAAAACTTTACAGAAGAATATTTTTAGGCTATTGCATAAGGGAAATGCATGTATATGTATATTAGGGTGTCCCTTAAAAATAAAGGACACCCTAATGGATATCAATGAAATTCTTTATTCCTGTGAAAGTACGTTCGATGCCATTATGTATGGAAATCGATCTCTTTTGCATGGCCACCACTGGCACGCTTGCAGAAATCCAGACGCTGAACCCAATTTTCGACGGTTTTCAAGCATAAATCGGCTGATATTCGTACGAAGTTCATCAATCGTCGCTGGCTTCTTGGCATAGACCATAGATTTGACGTAGCCCTACAGGAAATAGTCCAACGGCGTCAAATCGCATGACCGAGGCAGCCAATCGACTGGACCATTTCGTGAGATAACACATTCTCCAAACTTGGTTTGCAATAAATTGATTGTGACATTCGCTGTGTGGCTTGTGGCGCCGTCCTGTTGGAACCACATGTCCTCCAAGTCCATATCATCCAATTGGGGCCAAAAATATTCGGTTGTCATTGAACGGTAGCGTGCCGGTCTTGATCACCACGGAAGAAGTACGGCCCAATGACGCCGCCGGCCCATAAACCGCACCTAACCGTAATTTTTTCGGGATGCAATGATGACTCATGGAGTACGTGTGGATTGCTGTCTGACCAATAACGCATATTTTGTTTATTGACGAAGCCATTCATTATGACGACCATAAATTGGACGTAGCGCTCTTAACGTTGAGGCCACTAACTCCGAATGTCGGTAGTAAATTTTAATAATTTCGACTTCGTTGTTGGCTCGTATATCTTTCCATCATGAAATGGCAAACCTTACTGAAGAGAAATGTCAAAAGAGCGGCAAGAAATATGGCGTCGTTTGCTGTTGAAGAACCCTTTACTATTAAAAATTCCCGAAATTCTAAGTTTCGAAAAAATTATTTTTTATTCCATTTATTCATTTAATATAGTCAAAATAATTCAGGCATGGAATTTTGACGTCATACGATATCATTAACCCACTTTACCCTGGAATCCACAATGACCCACGAATTTGATAAAAATGCAAAAACGTCTTTATTTTTAAATTAATATTAAAGATTTTTTAAAATGCCTAAGTTCTCAACGAAAAATATAAAAGGTTATTTTTTTGAACTAACCTACACATAGTTAATCCAAAAAAATAATATCTCGTCAATAAACCTCTTCCTTGAATTAATCGCCAGTTTGGGTGTCATCGAACCCTCGCACTTTTTTTTATTTAAAAAAAAAGAAAAAAAAAATTTTTTTTTAAGTATTAGGAGCATCCACGAAAAAACGCGCAGCAGTTGAATTTATTGATTCCGATTTTACTGAAGTCATAATTAATATTACAAGATATCAGAGTTCATAAGAGCAGAAACTTTCCGATCCGAAATCATTTCGGTTTCTAAAATATGATGTTTTGAAAATTGGATAAACATAAAGAGTTTAAAAAGTGTTTTTACAAAGTCACTCATAACTAATAAACTTTACACCTGAAAACTTTAGTTTTGGTTCTACTTTAAAGACGACCATATTACCTTTCAAACAATACGCATATCTTGAAATATATAGAATGAAACTAAGAAAAATGAGCACAAAAACTAAATTTTAGACTCGACCGTTTTTAATTGTTTTAAAACTTTTTTAATGTATTCTCCTAAATAATTGTGATCTTATCAAAATGCTTAGAGCTTTGTTTGCAGTCAATTGTTGTGGTTTACCCTGCTTAAAGATTTTTCTGTACCTTGAAGCTCTTGTTGGTGTCGACGTTGTTATTTCTTTAACCATTCGATTTTTCTGGAAGCTCTTAAACCCATTTGTGTGGCATGAGCTAATAAAGGTAATGGAGTATATGCTATTACTCTTCTCTGCTTTGGTTTTCTCATTACTTTCTACAAATGAAAGTTCTTTACGTGCTTGATTTTTTGGTGGGGAGACAAACGAGATAGAAGCATCTAACCATTCTTTATTAATACTCAAAAAACGTTCATTATTCCTCCGACTTTTATTATAATGAATCTGAAATTCGCTAATAAATGTGCTAAATCTTTTGACAAAATCATCATTTTGACAATATTGGACGTAGGGAATGCAAAATCTCGCAGTTTTTGAGTTCCCGGGAAATCGGGAAATTTATCTTGAATTACCGGTAATCTTGAATTACCGGGAAGAGAAATAAATTAGAAAATATTTGATAACAGTTTAAAAATTTTTATATTGTAAATAAAATATCTTAAAGACCTCAAATCGTAAAAAAGCTCAGGTGGTTTTTCTTGGAATTTTCGTAATGGGAAGGAATTAATTTTATATTAGAAATTATTTAAGTCTAATTATATATTTTTAAAAATTGAATAAACTAAAACTTAAATTAATTTTTAAACTTAAAACTTGTCCGTCAAAAAAAAAAAAAATAAATAAATAAATAAATAAAAAAATTAATATAGAAAATAGTTTTTGAAAATTGGAAAATTTTTTTTAATTATGGGGAAAAATTTTAACTAACTAACTTAAAAATTTTTAAAATCAATGGACAAATTTGTCTTTATTTCTGTACAGAATAAGTGCGATTGAAAATTTTTTATAGAAGTGATTTTAAGAGGCACTAAAATGAACTTAAAAAGTTCGATTAAGTAAACAAACTAATCAGTGTGATCGTTTACTCGAAAATCTTACTAATTTCACTCAATCGTTGTTTTGGTTACTTTTTGAATTTTTCAGTTGTGGCAAAAATAGCAAATTGTAGTAAGTAAACGAACAACCTAATGCAAAATATTTACTATTTTCAAAAGGTTGGAAAATTTTTAATAATTAACTTTATTATTTTAAATCGCATATTTTTAAATCCCGGGATTCCCGGTCCAAATTCCCGGGAATGCGGGAACTGAAAAATGCTTAATTTCCCGGGAATCCCGGGGGGGGGGAAATCCTGGGATGCATTCCCTAATTGGACGGGATAATGGGTTTAATGATTTTTATTTTTGAAGTACTGATTTTATTTTTCCATTCATTTACATCAGTATTTTTCTTGAAATTATAAAGTTCTCGTCGAGGGATAAAAATTGTGTTGGGGCTTGTTCCTAAAAAAGAAACAAAAGTTTCATTCGTTTACCAATTTACAAAATACCGAATACCCAATACTTTATTTAATACTTTACACCAGAGTAGGAAAATAAACTCTAACGAATCGTACTTTAAGCTATTCTCTCCAATTAGAGTTTATGTTTATACACGCAACCCGAATTCGGTACGCTACGGGGTATGAATATGTGTTGAAAGTACAGTACATATTCGTAACGTTTGCGTTCATCAGACAATCGTAGTGTACCGCATTCAGTTTGTGTACAAACACACAACGGCTAAAACGATATATACGGTATGTGTTCCTTAGCCTACATGTTGTGTACAGTTTATTTTCCTACTCTGCTTTATACATTTTAAAAACACTTCACATTTTAAAACAACAAACAATAGGGGATTCATATAACGCGTTATATGGTAAAGTTTGTATAAATACACAATGTGTAAATATAAAATATTTCAAAATTGTTGGCGTATTTGGAATATTGTTCTTCCGGTTCTTCCGAAATTCCTCAGTAATTTCTTTTAAAAAATATATTATTTAATAAATTTAATATTTATTCAGTAAACAACCCACCAAAATTGTCGGATGCAAATAACCGGTTGTAGAACAATTTGTTCTTGCATGCAATCTCTTCTAATCTATGTTCTATCATCGGTGATTTTTGTTTGAGTTTGTCCCAAAAGCAACAGGTTATGTTCCTCCAAACTAGAACAGGTTGCTTTGGAACCGGTTCTAGAACCAGTTCTGCGACAGTGAGACCTTCCATTTTGACTTCCAGGAATCAGTTCTAGAACCTGTTCCACGGAACCAGTGGTAAAAACACTTATTCTAGAACAGATTCAAAGGCAACCAGTTCATAAAAATTTTGCTGGGAATCACAACAATTTACACATAATTATTTTTAACAAAAAAGTATTAACTATATACCTAGATATCTCAAGTTGAAGGTTCCATCACAAAAAATAAATTTTTGAAAAGCTAAATAGACTTTAATCGTATCAATTTTCAATTTTTGCCACTGTATGCGAAAACACAAATAATTCTCTAACTTTGAGAGCCGACTGTAGAATAGGTAAACAACATAGACGATTGATTGTAACAACTAGTGATGCATAATTTTATCTAATTTTACCCGATACTAAAAATTATTTTAAAAAATTAATTTTAAATTTCAATTTATCGCCACTTTGGCATCATTTCACACCAATGTGTGTCGATTGCTATTTGTACCACATAATAGTTGATATTCAAGAAAAGAAAAAATAAATTGGAAAAATGATAATTCGAGTTTGTGTTTGGAGCGACTGCTTTCCAGGACATTTTACAAAAATTGATCATTTTGTCAAAAATTAAACAAAATTTGAATGTTTTCATCAAATTTTACAGTTTTCGGAAAAACAACACTTAAATTTGGTTACACTATAATTATTTTTAAAAAATCTTTAACCCTTAGTTGCCTGGGGTCAGAAAAGGCCCATAAAACTTAATATTAGTTGTGACTACGAGATTGTAAAGCCATTAAATTGATAAAGAAAAAATCTCAACTGGATGAAAATAAATATTTTATGTAACGCGATCCAGATGGGGTTAATTTTTCTACTTTTAGCCAAAAACGCCCCACTAGGAAATTTACAGAATAACACCTTTCACAATTTTCGGAAAAATATCACTTCAAATGGATCAAAAAAATCTTTTTTCCATTTGATAAAAATTATTATTTTATGTAACTTGATCCATATAGGGTTAATGTTTTCACTTTTCGGCAAAAAATACCCATTTGGAAATTGGAATTAATATATGTGTATTATACATATATAAACTCAATGTTAATAACTTAATACCCCGGCGAAATATGTCATGTTAGAGTATAAGAAATAAAGACATATGAGCAAAATTAGTAGAAATATAATTTTTTTCATTTCTGATATCTGAATGCTCGTAGAATTACATTTTTAGTGAATGGGGTTGAAACTACACTCAAAAAACTAAGCTAAATCTCAAAAAACTTATTGTGGCAGAGGTGACCAAAAAATATATGTGTGTCGCCGATTTTAAAGTTTACGTCTGGCCCTACGTTTTTTGGGTGGTTAAATGTTTGTTGAGAATCTGCATAGGAAACCATGTGAATCTTCCAGTTTTGGTATATGATGTTTTCAGCACACTTATGTTCAACACTACGGGAAACATTTTTGTGCAACATTTTAGCCCTCTAACTCTTCAATTAAGGGGACTTTTTGGTCCTTTTTAAAAAGACATAGGCAATACCCGTAAATTGGAGTGCACAGGTTTAAAATAATACTAAAAAAAAATTTTTTTTTCATGAAATTCTACTCTAGTTCTCTGAAGACAACAAAGTTGAAAATTTAACCCATTAAAAGTGGGCATGGTGCGTATATTTTTTAACTAGTAAAGGGCTCTGTATAGAGTTCTATGGCCATATTTTTCTTCAAAGTTATCTTTAAAAAATTTAATGTGGAAAGTCGACCAGCAGAATTTTTTTAATATTTCTACGATTTAGCAAAGGATATGGGGAGAATTTAAGTAAGTATAACTTTGAGAACATTAATATTTTTTCCCCAATACCCCTTATGGGCGTGGAAGCCTGCATACTAAATTTGGTGATGCTAGCTTGTCGGGAAATATTTTTTGTCGTGACTTCCATTTTCGACCATAGTGCAGCGACGAATTTTAAAATTTTCAATTTCAGATTAGACAAATTTTTTTATTTGTATATAGAAATTACTGATATGAAATTTGATGACGATTGGATAAAGAAAATCGATAGATAATTTGGCTATTTTTTAAAAGACCAAAAAAGTCTTTTTTAGATCTTTCAAGAATTTTTATTATTTATTATATAGACAAAACTTTTTACAGAATTGTAATCTGTACACTTAAAATAATAGGTCAGTAGAAAAATCTTTTAAACAGATTTCAAATCGATTTGACTAATTTTTAACAAATTTTTAGTTGAAACACTGATTTAGGCAATGATTTAGTTATATTTATTTAACACAATATTAAAAATTATCAGTACTTTAAATTATTTTGAGTGTTAATTTTCAAAATTACTTAAAACTAATTTTAAAGAACCCATTCGTTAAATTTTACAAAATTTATTGTTAAAGCACCGTAAGTTGTTTTTCACGTGGAAAAATTTCACTCGAACTTTAAATGCCTAAAATTGCTATTTAATTCATATAAATGAACAATTTTTTAATTTTAATCTTATAACAAAGACACAATCACAATAAACACTGAAACTGATTGTCTTGAAAAATGACTTTTTTTATATGGAGTATAACAGTTTTTTTACGTGAAACTCAAACAACTTACGGTGCTTAAAATATAACATTACCATATAGAGACAATTTGACAATAAAATATAAACAATAATACAATTTAATCGAAAATCACTGATGAAGCCTGTCCATAAAAAAGAAAGGCAGAGACTAGATCTAGTCTGATTTGCAAATTAATAATATGTTTATAACTTTTGAAAAAATGTTTATTCTTCTTCTTAACCTCAAACCTACTCAATTAGAATTCATAAAAATGCATATTAATTACAATATTAATTGCAGTTGGTCTATATGACGCGTTTGAAAAAACAACACTTTACTAAAATAATATTTTCATGTCACTGTTATTACCCGGTAGATGGCGCCACCAATGTATCCGAAGTTTTAAAGGTGGCACTGTTTCTTTCTCTTCCGATTTTTTTAAATGGCCCATATCTCGAAAACTAGGAGGAATAGAGCAAAATTGATGACAATTTTGAATACCCCTAACCGTATAATATCCCAGCAAAAGTGGTTATCTCTGTCCAAAAATAGACCTTGGACCCTCGGAAATTTTTAATAAAAATTTTACACTTCTTAAAATGGCCCATATCTCGAAAACTAAGCGAGATAGTGCAAAACGGTCCAAATGTTTGCTCCACTGGAGTGCCTTTATATGTCCTCACATGATATGAACTAAGCCCGGGGAGGGTCCCAAGACCCTAAATTTCAATAAATTCTAGGACGTAGAATAATTACAGATAAAACTGTAGTTTTAGTAATTTCTTACTTAAATTTAGATTTTTTAAATTTAGCAAAAGAATTTGTTAAAATCAACAAATTTCATTTTAAGCCAAAAAACAAGAGTAAATTTTGTTCAAGTAACAAATTTTTCTGTTCAGACAACAGACTTATTATTTTGAGTTTAGCAGTAGTTCTTATATGCAGATGGAAAAAATTAGCACAATCAGAACTGTTAATATTCGCTTTGAAATTTTTGGGCTCCTCTACTGACCATCGATTAATATTTTAACCGAAAACTATAAATAATCTGAAAAAATATTTGACGGCAATCCTTTTATTAAAAAAAGGAAACGGGAAGTAACATCAAACACGCTAATTAAAATGTATAAATTCTGATTCGGATTTTTAATTTTCCGACACTTTTAACTTCCTGGAAGTTTTTTTTAACGTCCCGGGAATTTCAAATTATGGTAGTTTCAGTGCGTTTTTTAATTCCCAGGAATTCCACGAAAATTGAGAAATGAAAAATAAGCATAATTCCCGAGAATTTCGTCACGGTAGTTAGCGTTTCAAAAACTCAGATCGAAATATATAAACCAGTGTTTCTAGGATTGTATAACTGCGTCAAAAATAGGCTTAAAAACAATCAGACTCTTAGTTTCTCACGCTCACGAGAAAAAATTCCAATCACGCGTAATCCATTACGAACAATATTTTTCTACTCACACCCACTCAAGTTCGAGTGAGTAAATTCATCTTTCCAATATTCACTACAAGAGAATATAGTCCGAACTAAGGTCGTAAATGTCTAACGAAATGATCATTTTTTCTTTTGAATATTCGCAAACATTTTAATACCGAAATTTATCAAAAGTTTTAACCAGGCATAGAACAAATTTCTTACGCGATCCTTCATTTCTTTTCAGATAAACACTGTCTTATTTTCTAACTTATATAATAATGTATTATTTAGAGTCATTTAAGTTTCTCAACTATTTATAAATCTATCTTGTACTAGTTTTTTTTTAATCATACGCGTCTTGCTCTAAAAAGCGACTATAAATTTTATATACAGCATTTTTTTCACTTTTATGTAAATACTCGTATAAATATGGAAAGCGAAAAAAATAAATTCATAAAAATGAGCATTTCATACAATTACTTGGTTGTGTTATAAAGAATAGAAATATCTACCGAAAAAAGGCTTTATTTTTCCAGCATGCATACATGAATATTACGAGTACCTACAATAAGCAACCAAAGCAGCTTCTTTGTGATGTAAATTATCCACGAAAGCCACAGCATAATGTAAGTAGTTAAACAACCAAAATAAGATGAAAGCCATTGTGATTTTTTTGCGTTCTGCTTCCACTCTACAGTCAAAATATGCATTTACAAAAGGCTGCATATATTTTATGCCTTACAATACTTTTCTTTTGGTTTTTATTCATGTTTTGTTACTCGTTTTTTCCCTTTTTTTAACAAGACAAGTTTACCTGAAAAAGACATCTAAAGTGATGCAAATTTTTTCGTTTTTTTCTACAAGTTTTCCATTTTTTTCTGTTTATTATTCACATGAGATATTTTTATAAACTTCTTGTTTACAAAAGGTTAAATTGAAAATGATGAAGAAAACAATTTATTGCACTCCTTTAAAAAAATAAAAATTGCAATAGCCAGAAATGTATGTCTAAACAATTGCCAATAATATGCGCAGATACATATGTTTTATTCTGATCAATATTTTAAAGATGGATAAATGAAATAAAAATTTCAAGTGTACTAAACATTAAAGTAATTAATTAAATTTTAAGAAATTTTGAAATGATTTTGCGCCAAAAAAAATTTTAACTTTAGGAGACATCTTTATTTAAAACTTTTAAGATATCGAGGTTTCCTTTTTTTTTTCTTTTTCTTTTTTGCATAAATTGGTAAGGTACTTTTTTAGAAAAATATCCTACTAAAATTTCAAAAATTATATTCTTTTAGATTCAAAAACAAGACCACGTCTTACATGTGTTTTTTTTTTTTTAATTTAAAAAGCATTTTTGATTTTGGAGTATGGATTTTAAAATCATAAAGTGTATTTAAAAATAAGATAAATCTAGATATATATATATATCTTTCATTTGATTAAAATCATGACTGTAGGTATTCAAGCACGTTCTACTGTAGATTAATGGAATTTTTAAATGACCGATTTTTAGTTAAACCCCTTTAAAATTCATATTTTCTAATCATTTAAGTAAACAAAATTTTATAAAAAAATTTTTAATATTGCCGTCAATAAATCGGGAAACATATGACACGATACACAAAACTTTTTAAATAAATTTGGATAACCTTTATACATATATACAATTTTTTAATAAACATATCATTTTACCCTACACCCATACTAGGAAACTGTGTCATAAGTTTGTGCTGATGTTTGAAATACCAAAAATATTGGAACTAGACCAAGTTTTCAGTATACTGATCAACTCAGAATCACCATTCGAGTATTTTAAACGATGTTATTAATATGAATGATATGATATATACTAAAGGCCTGCATAAATATATTCGTTTTTTTTTGTCTTCACGTAAAGCTACAAAAACTACTCTGGTCAACTTACCAACAGGCAAAAACAAAAGTGAACATTATATGTATATGTATATTAGACCGACTCACGAGAAAAAGTAAAAAAGTCCCCCCTCAAAATAAACCTTGGTTTGTTTTATGATGATTCCCAAAATATTTCGGGTCTATGAATGAGATCTCACAAGCTGGACCATTTTTAAAAAAGGTCTTTTTTTTAGTTTTTGTAGGAAATTTGCATCTTAGCTGAAGACAACATACTCAATATGGGGATCATATGAAAGGGTTTTTAGATGCGCGTCCAGCATATGCTGACATGTCCTATTTTCAAGGATATTTTATAAAAATATCACTTTTTTATCTTCCAATTGATAAATTAGCGATATCGCCGATTTATCTTCCTGGGATATTGTTTTCGTATTGCCTGAAAGTATTGCTTTCGGGTAACAGTTGTTCCCGACGGAAAAAACTTCCGCAATACGAATTTGATATTGCCGGCAATAAGTGTTTTCTTCCTGGCAATATGATCGGGGAGTCTTCTTCGTATTGCCATGCTTGCTGGAAAGGAATTTATATTTGACAAATACTTTTCACACTTTTTCACACTTTCAAATGTTTATAATTTGTTAATTTAATTGTTATTTCCTGAAGATGCTACACAATGGAATAGCGAAATGTTGTAAATAAAAAACTTTTTTAATATAAAATACAAACCTTAAGCTCAAGGATATTGTGAAGTTAAAAATAGAAAAAGAAGGTTAAATAAATGACAAGAATTTAAGTGTTATTTTATGAAAATGAATTTTTTTATTAAAAATTTTCGAGGGTTGAAGATTTCACCAAAAGAGTTTACATTTTGCTGAAATCTTAAAATTTACAACATTATTGGATTTATCGAAATTTTTTTTCTCTATTACAAATAAAAAATTCCATCAGAATCGTGGATTTTAGCTTGGAGAAGTTTCTTTATAAACTAACTAGCGGGCGCAGCCCGCTACGTTGTTAGCGTGCCTTAAAGGTTTTATTAAATTCGTTTTTTTATTTAAAGCCTTCACCCAGCCACCAATAAATAATTCTGCACAACAATGGGTTTAAAATAAATATTTGATCACTTTTTCTCATGAAAGTGGATTGTTAGTAATGAATCCATAATAAATTGCAATATACGTGTGTATGTTAAGATAATTTGGTAAAGTGCGAACTTAGGTAGATAGACCCGTAAGTAGTTTTGTTCATTTGTGTTTTGAATGAAAATAAATAACGTAAAGCAGGGTTGTTAGCGTGCCTTAAAGTTTTTTTTTTTAATTCCAGTTTATGTAAAGGTAGACCTGGCAATTCAAGTAAATTCACAAATTCAGTTGGAAAATTTACTGCGTCGGTTTCTTCCACTGGTGCTTCGTTACATGAAGTTTAAATATCGGAATATATAAATTCCATTCCTTTTCTAAGGTTTTTTCTCTTTTAGAAAATTTGTTTAACTTTTTGGAGAGTATGTTTCAATGCTACATAAGTTTCATATTCCGTGGATAGTGTTTGAACAGGTAATTCCCTCTTCCAATCCATTTGCATTGTCTATAATTTCAATTCCAATCGTTCAACGTTTATATCCATTTCATTCCACTTGTGTAGTGTTTCAATTCCACTCGTTTCCTATTTAGTTTCTTAATTTTAGTGTTTCATATACACTTGTTCTTTAAGTTTTAGGGGGGGGGGCAATTTTCCCCTTTTGAACCACCATTTTTACCACGTTCCTGTCCAAAGTCCTAGAAATGCCTTGTCGATAAGTTAGCCCATACTCCAAGGAAAACATATTATATATTACAGGTTTCTAGCCGAAGGGTTCGGTTAGGCCATCAAGGGGGAGAATTATTCCGTTTTTACCCCTCCCGGTAGGAATTTCCAAAAATTCCGTATTAGAGGACGTTTGCGTTGGAGGAGGAACCTACTACATACATAATTTTTTTTCTATATCCAGCAGTTTGGCCAGGCCGTCAAGGGGGAAGTTTTTTCCCTTTTTACCCCTCCCGGTATGAATTTCCAAAAATACCATCTTAGGGGACGTCAACGTTGGAGAAGGAACCCAAATACCGAATTTAAGCTCCCTTGTTCCAGCAGTTTGGCCAGGCCGTTAAGGGGGAGACTTTTCCTGTTTTTGACCCTACCTGTAGAAATTTCCAAAAATCTCATCTTAGCGGATGTCTACAATAGAGGAGGAACTTTAATACCAAATTTCAACTTCCTACCTCCAGCGGTTTGGGCAGGCCTTTAAGCGGCACTTTTCGCTTCATTAATCCCCATTTTTGCAATGTCCCTGTCCAAAAAGCACCTTCCCGGTCCAAAAAGCCCATACTCCAAGTAACATATGTTTTACATTTCAGGTTTCTAGCCAACTTTTACTATTTGTGCCCCTCTCGGTAGGAATTTCCGAAAATCCATCGACAGGGAATTTCAGCTTCCTAGTTCCAGCAGTTTGAGCAAGCTGTCAAGGGGGACACTTTTTCTTTTTTTGTCCCTCCCGGTTGGAATTAGGCTGGAAGAGGAACCTAAGTACCGAATTTCAGTTTCCTAGTTCCAGCAGTTTGGACAGGTCGTTAAGGGGCAACTTTCCCTTTTTGAGCCCCCATTTTATAACGACCCTGTCCAAAATTCAAAAAAGTATCTTTCTAATAAGTTAGCCCTTACTCCAGGGACCCACATTTTAATCTTCAGGTTTCTAGCCGAAGGGGTTTTTACCGGCCCCCAAGGTGAGGCTTTTCTTCTTTTTGCCCCTCCCTTTAGGAATTTACAAAAATTCCATCTTCGCGGCTATCTGCGATGGATGAGGAACATTCATACCAAATTCCAACTGCATTGCCTAAGCGGTTTGGGCAGGCCGTTAGTGGGGACATTTTTCCCTTTCAACCACCATTTTTACTATGTTCTTGTTCCAAAATAGAAAAATTACGTTGCCGGTGAGTTAGTCCTACTCCAAGGAATACATATTTAAAATTTTAGGTTGGCCAAAAGGGATTGGGCAAGCCGTCAGGAGGAGACTTTTATCTTATTTCCTCTCCCGATAGGAATTTCAAAAATTCCGTCTAAGCGGACGCCTACACAGAAGGAGGAACTCACATCCCGAGTTTCCTTTTGGGATATCCTGTAGGGAATTCCAAAAATACAAACTTAGTCGATGTCTACTACAGTGGAGGAACCTTTATACCAAATTTCAACTTCTTACCTCCAGTGGTTTGGGCAGGCACTTTTCCAATTTGTGAGACTGTTTATGTGGAGACTTTTCCCCTTTTTGCCTGTTCCGGTAGGAATTTCCAAAAATTCCGTCTTAGCGCACGTCTATGCCGAATATCAAGAAACCTTGTTTTAGTGGAGATATCCGTGGGGGAGGGAAAAAAGTAGTTTTTTTTGAAATTATAGAGCAATTCCATATGAAAGCGATCACCTTTTGGACGACCCCTCTCCGATTCTAAAATAAATAGTCTCAATCGATTGCCCAGCAAAAAATAATGTACCTACATATTTTTTTTTTTTTTATAGTGACTGGTTTAGTGGTGGTGTACACCACTGTCATGTGACAAAATTGAAGAATTCTGCATAAGGGACCTCATTGAAAGTTGTTTTAAAAAGAAACTACTAAAGCGATCGCAACGAGTGATAGCTCGTTGGAAAGATATTGAATCAGGCTTTAATTGAAAAACAAAATTTTCCTAATTTTTCTCAGAAATTTACATTTTTTCCCATGAAAATTAAATTTTCCCATGAAAATTAAATTTTCCGATTTTCCACAGAAGCTCCTAACTTTTCCGGCTAATTTTTTTTTTTGGATTCCTCATAATTTTTGCTTTAAGAATCAGCAATAAAAAAATGGGCCCCGACTCCTTGTTTGGACAGGAGAGTAGCATTTAAGAGACCACCTTGTTCTCATTGTTTTTATATTTTTTATAATTGAATTATTTGTAATTATTTAACATTGTTTTATTTTATTATTAAAAATACATTTTAAAAATTATTTTACAGTTAAAAATACATTTATGAAGAAAAAATCTTTCTTATTTTGCTTCTTATACTTAATTACAATATTTATTAAAAATTTCAATTGTCTTGGCATAATTATAAAATTAAAGTAACTTTAAATTTAGCACGTCGGCAGACGAAGAGTACCGCTTTACATTAATTGACATATCAGAAATATTTGGTATGAAGCAATGAAACTTTTGCGTTCCAGTTATAGTTTTGACATTATTATATCTGTTTTGAATTCGTCGCTCCATGGCAATGTGTTCTTTTTGAGTGCATAAAACTGTGTTAATGGCAATTTCCTTGCTTTGAATCCACGAAAACAAATGTTGTACATTTAAGATCTGGTCAGTATATGGCCTTTGCAAACTTGCCTTAGTCGCCATGCGTTTTAGGGTTCCCCCTAACGCATCGCATGGGCCCTTACCGTGGGACGTCGCAAAAAAGTGCCACTCGACCTTGCAGTTTTGTTCTTCTTCAATTATGCAAAGATTGTAAAAATTTTTTTTATTCTTGTACTGAGAAGCCGCGCCGTCTGAGAAAAACGTTACTTTGTCGATTGCATCGAATTTTGATCTTAAGAATTCAAACAGTTTCATTTGAAATAAATAAACGGACACATAATTATGAGCTAAACTCTCCGCGACAACAACAAGGCTTACGGTCTGTAGTTCGTTATCTTCGTTTTTGAAATAAATGCAAAAAGGATGCACCGTGCACTGGTCGTTTGCCCAGTGATAAGCTTATCACAATGAATTAATTTTGGGCTAATTTCTCCTTACTTTCCTTTAGAAATTTCGATTGCATCTCGGATATGAAATGGTGCGCCTTCAGTTCATTCAACTTGAATCCGAATTCCACGGTCTCAAGGGAACATCTGCCGCTGCTAATTATCCACTGTTTGAAATGCACCTCCTGAATTAACAGCTGTTCAAACTTTTCCGCCAAATATTGCCCTAGCTCGTCAATCTTCGGACAATTGTCGCATTTGGACAGATGACAATTTTCCGTGGGGTATGCGCACAACGACTTCGACAGGAGGTCCCTATATGTTTCAATTTCACCGTGAAATACTTTCAATTTCTTGCATGGAAAGAACATTAATTTGATGTTTTGATGAAACATGCAAACGCAGACTGAATGCGTTCCGTGCCTGTCTAATGCTAGCACGCATTCTTTTGGTGGTAGGATGGCAAACTTAGAAAATCCCACTTTTTCTGCTGGGTATTTCTCTTTGAACTGATGGTATGCTTCGGATAGATTACATAATAATAATCTGCGCTGCTTGTGTACTTTTTCTCCATCTTCACGTGTGATAACATAGTCCCGTGTACCTGGGCAGGCGCGGCTGTTGTCATCATTGCAGTAAAAATCTTGAATCAATTTCACCGTTGCTTCGCTGAGGGTCCTTGAGCCAAATTTCTTAGTGGGAGTCGCCAATATGCCCTTCTGTCGAACTAATTCTTTGCTTCTTCTCGCGATGTAAAAAGATGTTTGAAACTGTTCAGAAATCTTGCGCATAGACCATGATTGAGGCAGCACAGATAAAATGAGATATTTCTCCGGAAAAGTGGTCGCTAAATTGAATTTTCTTTTCAACTGCTCAATCATTTGTTTGCCGTCATCAACGTCATCTGCTTGACTGCATTCGTTATCAGAGCCTTCATCAAATATTGTCGCGATTGCACTCATAACCTTGCCTTTGTTCTCTTTCCTGTATTTTTCACTTCGCAACTTTCTTTTTGTAATAAGCGATTCACCTATAGTGGTAATAGCCTCATTCAAAGGTCTCAAAGACATATTGACCATCGGAATGTCTGCCTCACTATCAGATGAAACATTTTGTTCAATTGTCATTTCACTCTCGGATTGTGGTTGCATTTG
The DNA here is from genome assembly GCA_949987735.1 of Leucophora obtusa. Lineage (NCBI taxonomy): Eukaryota > Metazoa > Arthropoda > Insecta > Diptera > Anthomyiidae > Leucophora > Leucophora obtusa. Next base: position 205,650,903 of record OX465296.1, on the reverse strand, counting down.
TTTCAATGCATTTGCTTGTTGAGACAAATCGATTTTACACTTGGGGCAAATGAATTCTGCTTCTTCACCGTATTGTATATTTAATTCATTCATGTATCGCTTCGAAACACCAGTTAATTTTAATACTTTTATCTTTTTCGAACGATGTCCACTCTTGTTAAACGGATTGCAGCAAAATTTTTTCATTTTACTTTAAATTGTCTTTACAGCTTCACTCTTTACTTTACAAAAAAAACACTTTAACACTTTCACGTTTAGTATTCAACTAAAATTTAACTCAGAGTGTGTGAAGTATTTATATTTATTTTTTGGTAAAAAATAGGTAAAAAAAATAAGCGATATTTGCTTTTCTTTAATAGGAAAATTTGCGTGAACTACTGGTCATAAAATGTTTTTTTAAAGAGGGACTTAATTGGTTACTGCCAATAAGCCGACCACAGGTCATAAAATGTTTTGTAAATTTTTTAAATTACCAGGTAATAAATATTTCGCCATATTTATGGAAAATCCGTGTTTTATGACTTGTTTCTGCACGTGTCATTTTAGGCGAAATATTTATTACCTGGTAATTTAAAAAATTTACAAAACATTTTATGACCTGTAGCCTCAGTCGGGTTTGGTGTGCCATTACATGCCACTGCTGCTATTATCCATGGATTTATGGCCGATCAGGCAGACCATATTCACTACACACTCAACTTGGGGCTCTTAAAAAAATTGATTTTTTCTTCATAAATGTATTTTTAACTGTAAAATAATTTTTAAAATGTATTTTTAATAATAAAATAAAATAATGTTAAATAATTACAAATAATTCAATTATAAAAAATATAAAAACAATGAGAACAAGGTGGTCTCTTAAATGCTCCTCTCCTGTCCAAACAAGGAGTCGGGGCCCATTTTTTTATTGCTGATTCTTAAAGGAAAAATTATGAGGAATCCAAAAAAAAAAAATTAGCCGGAAAATTTAGGAGCTTCTGTGGAAAATCGGAAAATTTAATTTTCATTGAAAAATTTAATTTTCATGGGAAAAAAGGTAAATTTCTGAGAAAAATTAGGAAAATTTTATTTTTCGATTAAAGCCTGATTCAATACCTTTCCAACGAGCTATCACTCGTTGCGATCGCTTTAGTAGTAGTTTTTTAAAACAACTTTCAATGAGGTCCCTTATGAAGAATTCTTCAATTTTGTCACATGACAGTGGTTACACCACCACTAAACCAGTCACTATAAAAAAAAAAATATATATGTAGGTACATTATTTTTTGCTGGGCAATCGATTGAGACTATTTATTTTAAAATCGGAGAGGAGTCGTCCAAAAATTTGCCAATTTTGATCGTTTTCATATGGAATTGCTCTATATATTATTTTAAATGGTACTTTTTGGAAAAACCAAATTTTTTGGAAAAAGATACTTTGTTTTTACAAAGTACTTTATTTGTACTTTTTTTGGAAAAGGTATTTTTTTTAATAAGGTGTTTTTTTTGGAAAAATGTATGTTTTTGGAAAAAGGTACTTTTTTTGGAAAAGGTACTTCTTTTGGAAAAGGAAAATTTTTTTAGAAAAAGGTACTTTTTTTTGGGAAAAGGTACTTTTTTTGGAAAAGGTACTTTTATTGAAAAAGGTATTTTTTTGAAAAAATTTATGTTTTTTGGGAAAAGGAAAATTTTTTTAGAAAAAGGTACTTTTTTTGGGAAAAGGTACTTTTTCTTGGAAAAGGTACTTTTTTTTGAAAAAGGTATTTTTTTTGGAAAAATATATGTTTTTTGGGAAAAGGTGCTTTTTTTTGGGAAAAGGTACTTTTCTTTTTGGAAAAGGTTAATTTTTTTAGAAAAACGTACATTTTTTGGAAAAAGGAACTTTTTTCAAAAAAGGTACTTTTTTTAAAAAAGGTACTTTTTTTTGGAAAAATGTACTTTTTTTGGAAAAAGGTACTTTTTTGGAAAAAGGAATTTTTTTTGGAAAAAGGAATTTTTTTTGGAAAAAGGTACTTTTTTTGGAAAAAGGTACTTTTTTTGGAAAAAGGTACTTTTTTTGGAAAAAGGTACTTTTTTTGGAAAAAGGTACTTTTTTCGGGAAAAGGTACTTTTTTTGGAAAAAGGTACTTTTTTTTGGAAAAAGGTACTTTTTTTGGAAAAAGGTACTTTTTTTGGAAAAAGGAATTTTTTTTGGAAAAAGGTACTTTTTTTTGAAAAAGGTACTTTTTTTGGAAAAAGGTACTTTTTTTGGAAAAAGGTACTTTTTTTGGAAAAAGGTACTTTTTTTGGAAAAGGGTACTTTTTTTTGGAAATAGGTACTTTTTTTGGAAAAAGGTACTTTTTTGTCCCCTTTTTGCCCCTCCCGATAAGAATTTCCAAAAATGCATTCTCAACGGACGTCTACACCGGTCGAGGAACCTACATACCAAATTTCAACTTCCTAGCTTCAGCGGTTTGGGCTGGGCGATGTTGAGTCAGTCAGTCAGTCAGTCAGTCAGTCAGTCACGTTATTCTTTTATATATAGAGATTATCATATATATGCAAACACGATGCTTTCTAAATTATTAAATATCCTCACTTAAAAATATGTCACCCGTCCGAAGGTTATTTCTTTCTACGTCTGTGGCTATATAGATTATTATTTTTTTTTTGTTTATATGAAAACCTACTTCTTTCTATGACATACAAATCTATCAATTTACTAATACATATAGCATCCGCATATACAATTACAACAACCCTGATAAACAAACCTTTACAAATACAATATGTATTTGTATAGACTTCATTCAATAACAACAACAGGTAGTAAATAAATCTACTTAACAAATAAACATTGATTAATTTGTTGACACAATATAAGGATGAATAAATGGAAGTATGTTTAAATGTGTTTGTATATGAGTATCTTTTCATCTGTAAGTTTGAATTTGTCACACCAACACTCACAACTGAAACAATACAATACACCACATAAACATGTTGACATTCATACAAGCAAGTTTGTTAATGTGGCTGTCATTGAAATCGTTTATCATCATGAAATCTCTGCTTTATTTCGGTTTGGAAGTTTTTACTTAACTACCCACATAATGAAGGTAGCAGTAGTATCCATGTATATTTATCGATAAATTGTGCATTAAAACATTTAATGCTTTAATGTTTTCGCAAAGATATAAAACAACTCTTAATTTTTTATTAAAGTAAAATAAACATTGGTTTAGATATTTAAAACTCTGTTGAATATTATGAAGAATAATAAAAAATAGTAGGATCAAAGCTATAGAGTTTGAACTTAGAATAGTTTTTACACACACAAATTATTTTAAAGGTAAAATTAACTAAAATACAATTTAAAATGAATAAAATTTCAGTGAAAAACCGGTCTACTCACATTTCCATTTAATTTAACAATTTTTTTATTTGTTTTTGACTATCAATAATTGACTATAAGAAACCGTAAAATCAACTTAAAGTTTATTTATTTTTACTATAAAAATAACAAACCAAACGGTGCGAAGAACTAAATTGATATTTGATTTTACTAAAAAATTTAAAATAAAAACAATTCAAATAATTGTATTGTTGTTTTTTTTTATTTCAAACAAATTTTACTACAAAATACCTTTTTTTAGTTATATTTTCGTTGAAAATTTTACAAATTTTTCTTTTAAAATATCATCACAGATTTATATATTTTTCGGCGCTACGAATATTCTCTCATAAAATAGCTCCCAAACGGAGAAAATTAAAAAAAAACACCCAAAAAATTAAGTAACAATGTTTCATATCAAATTTTGAGATTATTTCATTATGAAAAAACCGCTAATGAAATAAACTCTATTTCATTTTTATTTGGTCATTGCATTTTATTAAAAGTAAAAACCATGATTTTAGATAATTCAATGATTTAGGTTCGTAAGAAACTAATCGAAAAGGTGCCACAGGCTTAAATTTGATGTGGTTGCAAACTCGCGCGATTTTTATCTTGAAATTAATGAATAACAAATTGGCATTAAATTCAAACATTATGGATTTTTACAGCGAAATTTCAATTTCAGCTGAAAATTACAATAAAACCTAAGGAATTACCATATAATTTAAATAAATTAATAACTTTTTTATTATTTAGTTTTCTGGAGATTATTTCATTGCAGATTATTTAATTTTTCTTAAAACTTTTGGGTAAATTCATAATTGCTTTTTAATGTTATAGGAGGCTTACAAAACAAATTTTTCATACAAAATTTGCTTCATAAGCCTCCTATAACTTTATAAAGCATTTAGGAATTAACACATTAATTTTTTAGATCTAATTTTATTAAAAGTTTAGTAGGTTTGAGGTTAAGAAGATGAAGAAACCATTTCTTCAAAAGTTATAAATACATTAAATTTGCAAATCAGACTAGATCTAGTTTCTGCCTTTTTCTTTGGACAGGCTTCATCAGTGATTTTCCATTAAATTGTATTATTGTTTATATTTTTATTGTCAGATTGTCTCTATACACAGAGAAAATAGATTCATTGCGGCAACCGAATTTCTTGCCAACTGAATAGTTTTTTTTGCAGGAGCCGAATTATTTGGTTGTCGTAATCAAATTCATTCCCGATACAACTAAAATATATAGTTCCTAATGAAATTCTACTGCCTTTATTGAATTTCTGTTAGCCAACCCAACCATTGGGTTGGCAAAAAATTCTGTTGTCACAATGAATCTGTTTTCTCTGTGTATGAATACTTTCAGAAGTGATCAAACAGACATATATGTACAATAGAGTGGTCCAAAAAAACATGAAAGTTGGAATTCGCGATCTCCACAATGTTGCCCCTATTCCTTAATGTCTAAAAGCTCTCTGTGCCAAGTTTCAGCTAAATCCGCTGTTATTTAGAGGTAGCACAAAAAGTTGTCTTTTAAGAATTAGTAATTTATCTCTAGAGTAATTTATACAAAAGGTAGGGTTGACTTTAAATTTAATTATTTCTTAACCTGTACGCTATTATTTAACAATTTTTTTTTAAATCTGGTCTTAATTTATGTGAATATAAGGAATTTGAAATCAAAACTTAAAAATATTAAGTAACTTTTAAGTAATTCGCGGTTATTTTAAAATTTATACAAAAAAATACATATTTTAGTAAAATTTTCGAAATTTTCCGAAAAGATGTAATTAAAAATTCAACTTGTTTTTATCTTGTATGCGCAAATTTCTCAAATCTGATCTCTATTTTAACGAAGATTATGAATCAGCAATCGAAACTTAAAAAAAATTTGTGGTTTATGAATTATTCGCGGTTTTTGAAAATTCAAAAAAACTCAAGTTTTTTGAGATATTTTCCTAATTACCTGTAAACGGTGTTATCGAAAACGGCAATTTGTTATACTTTTGCAATTTACTTACCAAGGACCGTCATTATATATAACACTGATTTTAATTTTAAAAAGGATAACAGATATCTTTACAAATTAACTTAAAATTTGACATTTTTTAATATTTCGCTATTATTTAGATTGCTATAATTTTATTGCTACCAAAAACCATATCTCACATAATAGGACATTCCACAGATATATATTAATGCAAAAACGAAATTTTCATATTGGTAAATATAAGAAAACATCCTGATCGAAGTTGATCATTTTTTGTATGTAATTTTCAAATTTCGCGAAATCCGCGACTCCGATTTCAATTTTGATTTCATATTCGTAATGTACACCTAAAAATATATTAGATTTGATATGTTGCGATCGTAATAATTATATTTAATTTTTCTCATTTTTTCCAATATTTTTAATTAATTAAAAATAATAGAACAAGTACTACCTCGAAACTTCAATTGCGATGTGCTACCTCTAAACAAAACTTTTTTGGTGATTTTTTTGATCAGACCACATTTTTTTTCAAAGTGGCATATTTGTAGGTTTGTGGAGCGTGAAAATTCCAACTTTTTTTTTTTTTGGACCACTCTAATGTACAATCATTGTAATTTAGATTTTTTGTTTATCTTCTTATTTCCTCCGTGTCACTTTTTGAGCAAATATTGCCACATTGACATATGGTTTTTACGTACAAGTTATTTTAATTTTTATCCAAATTTCTGGCACTTTTTTATTTATCCGATTAGGAGGCTTTTTCTAGTTGAAACAGAATTCAATTCAGAATTTTAAGAAATCTTCATAGATTTTTTTTACAAAAAATTTTACATTTTTTCATTTGCCAATACATCAAGAGTAGGGAAATTTTCTTAACCCTTTAAAGACCATACATTTTCTGCCGAAGCGATTTTAAGATTTTTGGGATTTTAATGATCTCTGACCTAATAATAGTTATGCCAAGATTGGCTCCGTAGAACTCCTTCTTAGCCCTCATTTCGCTTGCTAAAAATATTTGCCATTTGATGACCCAGCCGTTCCGGACGAAGCGATATTTATTATTATTTTATTTTCGTGATCTGCAACTAAATTACAGATATTTTACAAAAAATTGGCATAATAGACCCCTTGCTTGCCCTTCATTTTACTTGTAAAATTTGTGCTTTTTACCCCTTAAGTGAAGAATTCTAGTTAACCAACTTCGGGGGCTCGCAAGGGGAAAGCGGGACTAGGTAGGGATTTACATCCTTCTACATTTTCGTTCCCCCAACCATCCTCTACAAATCACCTTTCAACATATTTACTCTATCTTTTATTTGGGTAATTATAAGTGCAAAAAACCCTTGGGCAAGCATACTTGCCTATGGTCGTCAAAGGGTTAAGAACGAATTTGGAGTTAACCATATTTCATTAAACAAAAACTGTTTCAATACAGATTGTTAATCATTTTAAAAGGCTATTTACAATCTCTATGAAAAATTTTCCCATTATCGAGATTTAACAGAATTCTTTCTGGTCTTCTAAAAAAATTTAAACTTTTTGAAAATATTCAATAAAACGTCGCATGCCACCTAAAATCTACTCGCGTGCCATAGTTTTGCCAGCCCTGAGCTAGAGGGTTAAAATATTCCGAAACTACATGTTTTCGAATAAACTTACCGTGATGATTGCAAAACGTATGTCATCTTTTTTCATTAACTCGAGGTAAAAGTGTGTAAAAACAACTCAAAAATAGCTACAAAGGGTTTAAATGTGTCGTCACATGCCCGAAAAGTCCAGAAATAAAAAAAATAATGAAAATAATTACACTATGCGACAGTCAAAATCGGGATGGGATGAAACCAACGGGAAATGTTATATCGGTCAAAAACAAGTTATACGTGTCCCGGCGTTTCGCTGGGTCACCCCTAGGAATCGAGATATATCTTTTTTTTGACATAACTCGAGAACCACTAGTCCGATTTTGCTCAAACAATTTTAAAAAAATTAAAAATTACAATTCCTTTAATCTCTTCATATAACGTTTTTCTATATACTCAACAGTTTTTCCGGTAAAAATAAATGTTTGTTACCGCTACCATAAAAATCAATAATCTTTTGTTTATTACTTTTTTTTATTATTTTAGGCAAAAAATATTTTTTTCTTCATATATTTATTTTTACCGGCAAAATTGTTGAGTATATAGAAAAACGTTATATGAACAGATTAAAGGAATTTTAATTTTTAATTTTTTTAAAATTGTTTGAGCAAAATCGGACTAGTGGTTCTCGAGTTATGTCAAAAAAAAGACAACCAAAGGTCAAATCGATATATCTCGATTCCTAGGGGTGACCCAGCGAAACGCCGGGACACGTATAACTTATTTTTTACCGATATAACTTTCCCCGGTAGTTTGAACCCTTCCCGGTTGCGATCACTGAACCTACCATTTGTAGGGGTCAGTGATCGCAAACATTTTCACAGTGTTACTAGTGAAAATGTTTGCGGTTTTTTATTTATAACTTTTTCAGCACTCAAAAAGATTTATTCACGCCAACTGATTACTTCTTTGTATTTGAAATAATTTAATCTAGAAGAGATGTGTGCCCCACTGAAAATATTATTACAGTAACTGACTGTAGTTTATTTAAAAAGTTATCCGTACAATTATTTTTAAATAATTATACAGTTAAAATGAAAAGAAATATATTTTTCAACTTTTTTGTCTTTATTTAAAAAATAAATTACATATAAATACGGATTTTCTGTTACAGTTAATAGCCAGCAAAAATAAATAAAATGACTTCTAAATGAATCACTTCCTTCATGACATCAAAAGGAATTACTACCTTAGGAATTGGTTTTAAACAACATCTAATGCTGCAATAAATATATGCTAGTCAGAAGTTCTTTTTTATGGGTGATAAGAAGTTAATATTTGGTATGGGAGTTGCATACACTCACAATATTTTATCGTTAAAAACAACCTAAAATACATATTAAATTAATTGAAAACACAATTAAAAAAGGACTACTGATTTTTCATTATATAGAAACCATTTTGCTATTTATTTTCAAACATTATTTAAACAATCCATAAAAGGAATAAAATTAATTGAAGAGTCTGTTAAAACAATCATCAATTTTTAACTGATAAAACGTAAAAAAACGGTTTTTTCATATTTGAAAGTTTTTTTTTTTGTTTGAACTTTCAAAACACTACACATACAACACACACCTTTATATTTTTATTGGCTATGTTTGGGTGTATGAGTAAATAATTTCTTGTAATTTGAATTGAAATAATTTTGTATATAAACAAACTATTTTATAAAAAAAAAGAAAACCGAAAATATTTGAGTTTTGTGTTTTAAAACAGAAAACAACGAACTTATTTAAAATTTTTTTTCTAAAAATAAAAAAAACTAAAAATAGAACATTTGACTGAAAGTATAAACTCCTACAGACGATACCTATTTTTTTGTGGTTTGTTTTTTTTATTGATAGATAAAAAAAGTTAAACAATATGTTTCAGTGTATTTAAATTGATTCTTCAATTGAAAACAAACTTTACTTAATACTTTTCAAATAAACCTCAATCGGTTATGGAGAATATATTGTGAGTGTAGGAACGTGCTGGCACAGAAATCAGAGGGTTGCGGGGTTGAATCCCACCTGATGGAAAAAATTTTTTTGGAACTCTTTTTAACATAATTAATAACTTTTTGTAGTTTTCACTGTAAAATTTTTATTTTCTTTTTTTTTCTACACTCAATTAATTTTTGAAACGATTTAATGAAATTTTATGGAAATATAAAAATTATAAATAAATATGTAATTCTTCAAAAAGGTAAATATTACAATTTTGTTTGTATTTAAAAAATCCATTTTGATCAAGCAAAGAAAAGTCCTGTAAACATTTGCAGAAAAAACCCATTCTTTTTGTCTACTAATAATTTCATCAAGGTAATTTTTTACTTTTAATTAATTAAAATTTAATTTAAATGTAACTAAGATTTTATAAATTTAACAGTTTTATTTAGCAAAAAAAAAAAAAAAAAAAACAAAAAATCCGCTAATATCAGCAGTTTTTTCAAGGTAATTTTTAATTAATTTTTAGTAGCTTTTTCTGCTATTTTTACAGCTTTATTTCTTTCTATGAGTGTATTATTTTTTTATAAAAATAACACTTCAAAAAACAACTTTATATAATTTTTACAATATGTTATATGTTTTTGTTAATAAAAAATGAAAGAAATGAAGATAACAACAATTTACTGACAAGACTGCTTAAAGGTAGCTATCATGTATAACGAGCGATAGCACAGGGGGTAGGGCGTCTGCTTGAAATGCCAACAAGTGTGGGTTCAAACCCTACAAGCTGCATGATGATTTTCTTTTTTTTTAATTAAATTAAAATGAAGAGAAGTGAAAAAGAACTTCCTTATCTTTGGTTCAAATATACATCATTTGTTTTTAAAAAGAACAACTTCCTGCCTATGACAAGCCAATGTTAAGTTCATCGGTGAAAACGCCGAAAAAGAACAACTCCCTTTTTAACAGTTGCAGTGCTTTAACTATTCCTTTTTCCTCAATTTTTTTCGCTGGGTATATTCATATAAAATGTTTTGTTAAGAAAAGAAACCCTTTTAGAGAAAAAAACGAAATAAAGTAAATATCATTTATTCTTATAGATTTTGTATTTAATTTTTTGATAATAAAAAAAAAACGAAATAAATGAAAAATCATTATCCTTTTAAGCATTTTGTAGTTAATTTATTAACATTTAAAAATAAATTAATAGTTCTTTTAGTTTAAATGAAAAGTTTTAGACCGGGATTCAAGTGATTTTTCATTTATTTTAAATAACATTTTTAGTTAATTTAAACTACAAATTATTTTGAGTGCACTGATTTGAAATTTTTCATTTTTAAAATCTGAAATCGATCTGTATTGTAGATTCTCCCATATATTTTTTGTTTAACAAATGATAAAATTGAACACATTTTCATGTGAGTCGTTATTAAATTAATTAACTCTTATGATTTGCATTAAAGTTTGCAATCCGCGGACGTTTTTTTTTTGCGATTTTCGTAAATTTTTACAATTTTTTTGTTCGAAAGATTTTTCAATATTTTTTTTTCTTTTACTAGTTTTACTAGAAATATACTCGTACAAACGTATTATTTAAAACTGTTTCAATATGTCGATAGGAAATATTCAAGATAATAAAAAGTCTTTCGTAAAACGCCTTTGAAAGGAGTTTTGTTTAAGGTAGGTATATATTAATCCCTTTTATCAACATCCTTTATAATGATTTTTTTATGTTTCTTTCTGTACACAAAAGTTTTTTTTTATATCTGCCTGTCTGGTAGTGTTATAAATCTTACATGTCAATAGAGTTGGCAATGCTTGTCATCCATATCTGTATAAATATATATAAATATTTATATATTTTTGTGACCTTTGCTACATAAAATATTTTTCAAGTATATATATCGATATTCCTATACCTAGTATGTTTTTTATGTTTGTAATGTCAGTCATTTTTCTACTGGTACAGTAGACGCTCGCAAATTAGAGCTTTCAGTAATTCGAACGTCCAGAAATTAGAATCAATGTTTGCAATACATTAAACGCTCTGAAATTCGAATTTAAAATTCTAATTTCTGAGCGTTTTTTTTTTTTTTGGTTATTTGAATACACAGGAAATCCCCAATTTAATTTTATTCTGTTTGAATAAAGTAAAACTAAAAAGGGGAATCACCAAATTATATACATATGTTTTTCCCTATTTGTTTTTTTTTGTCGCATTTATGTACATTTTTGGCTAGTTTATTTGTGAAATTTGATACGCGTGTACATATTATTTGGCAGTCTCTATTAAATAGTGAAAGTGTATCATTTAAAATGTTAAATAAACGTAAAAAAAACACTTTATCATTGGAAACGAAACGAAAAAAAACGTCCAGAAATTAGAATAATTCAGAAATTAGAATTGCCTCAAAAACAAAGCGGTTCTAATTTGCGAGCGTCTACTGTATATAAAATATGTTCGAGAACTTTTAAGTATTTTTGTTATTCGAAAAAATATGTTTTAAATGGCAATAAAACTTTTGTTTTATTATGAAATATTGATTGGTATACGTTAATAATCTTGACTCTTTGATTTGCTTGCGGGAGTATCTGAGGTTTTTCCGATATTCGTAATCGTTCGGCTTTTATGTGAATTTTTGCGAAGAACGTTCTTTTACCAATACGTTAAATATTTCAAATAAGTGTAAACTCTGAAAACACTGATAGCAACTAATTAAATGCTGTGAATCAGCATGCGCGGCTCCAGGGGGGGATTTCCCTGTTCCCCCCCCCCCCCCCCCCCCAGCAACCCTCAGCGAAATCGAAAAAGAAAAAAAAAGGAAAAAAGGGAAAAAGAGGGGAAAAGGAGAGAAAAAGAAGAGAAAAAAAGAAAAAGAGGGAAAAAGGAGAGAGAAAAGAGGATAAAAAAGGATAAAGTGAAAGAAATACAAATTTGTAATGAATAATAATATGAAATATAATTTCTTTTCCTTATTTGTCATTTAAAAAATCTCAATAGATATTTTAACAAATTCATTAAAAACTGATAATTTTGATTATAAAAAAATTAAAGTTTGTGGAAAAATGTAGTTAAAAGATCTAAATTTCAAATTAGATTTTCAAAATTGTATGTAGATCAAAAAGAAATTTCATTTTAAAATTTCGCATTTTTTAATACAAAATTCCAATTTTAATTGAAAATTTTTTAAATAAAAATAAACGCCCTTATTTTTTAAATTTTCCAAATGTATATTTTTGTTGACTTTAGTTAAAATTTTGGGTGGCAGTGTGCTTTGACCTAGTTTATTTTTGGAGCATTCTGATTGGTTAATTTATTTTCAACCAATTAAAATATTTGAAAATGTAAATATTTCTTTAGGATTTTCATACACAAAATGAACAAAGCCGTTTACATATAAAGTAAGTTGTTCGGATTTCACGTGAAAAAATTTTTATACTCCTCCATATAAAAAAATGATAATTTTCCACGACAATGAATTTCACGTGAAAACTGAGTAGAGATTGTTTTCACGCAAATTTAATGTACAAGACTATTATTTTTCTTGGAGAAAAATTACATTTTTTGTATATTGTGATTGTGTCTTTGATATAAAATTGAAAAATTGTTCATTTTTATAATTTAAATTAAAATTTGAGTAAAATTAAAGTTCGAGTAAAATTTTTCCACGTGAAAAACCACTTACGGTGCTTTTGGGAAAAAGACTAAATTTTATTTTGAATTTTTTTCATTAAAATTGCAGAACGGAACTTCTAAAGGAATTTTCTAAATTTGAAGTGGTAAATGCTACTATGTATATTTTAGAATTTTCTCATTTCGAAATAAAAAATCGAAATTTCTCTTAAAATTTTCTCAATATTGTAAGAAAACAATTAATTACCGTTATTCTTGTTCAGATTTGAGATCAAATTTGACAAATTCCAAATAGAATTCACAATTAATTTCTCTTGAAATTCTCCAAATTTCATTCGGAAAGGATCTTTCCAAGGATCGTATTGAATTTATTCCAGTCTGTCTTTCGGAAATCCTCAGTATGCATGTTGATATCGTAGAGTATATAGTTATGTTCCTGAAATAATTTCTTTTGAAATACTCAATTTTTGATTGCCTGGGAGTAATTGACTAGCGTTAGATACTGCACTTCTTCCCAACCTGCAAAGTCTTTTAACGAACCCCTGAGCGTCCCTAATCGCATCCTAGGAGGTCTGCGAAACATTTCGAAAAAATAATTAAAAAACAAGAATTTTTTAAATACCCAGCTAAAAATCGACATATATGAATACATACAGGTTAAATGTATGTTCATGCATGCTCATAAACATGCATTCATGTCCATACATGGATACATAAATCTCCATACATGCATCACATATGTCCACACATGTGCATTAACGAAATTTGAGGTACTATCTACATTCATGATCATGCATGATCATGCATGTTCATGCGTGTTCATGTGTGTTCATACATGTACGCACATGTAGATATTACCTCAAATTTCGTTAATGCACATGTGTGGACATATGTGATGCATGTATAGAGATTTATGTATCCATGTATGGAAATGAATGTATGTTTATGAGCATGCATGAACATACATTTAACCTGTATGTATTCATATATGTCGATTTTTAGCTGGGTATTAGAAGTTTTTAGTTAAAATTTATAACTGAAGTATAAAAAATCAGCTTCTAATAAATAAAGTGAATATAAAAATAATGAAAATAATTTCAAAACTTTTCAGGAAATATTAACTTTTTTTATTGTTGTTAAAAAGTAATCTCTGAGTTAAATCCTTGTAATCATCTCAATCAAATTTTGAGGACTTTTCAGACTCCGGCGACGTTTTTCGTAAAACTTTCAAAGATTAATTTAATGAAATCCGCGATTTAAATCGTCATATGTATATCGAAAAATGGATTCTTTAAAATTTCTGAAAAAATATATGATGTGTGTTCGATTAGTCGAAATTCTTACTACTTTTACTACAATTGGAAAGTTTTGTTTACTTTTTATATTGAAATTTTGCAGCTGTAGTAAAAGTAGTAACTTGTAGTAAGTAAACGAACACGCTTATGTTGTTCCTCATTACTTTATTTTTGCCTTTACGAAATCTTATTCTGGCACTCTTATTGGGTATTTTTTCATACAAATGCTGAAAAGTCGAACTGTTTTTTTTATTTAATACTATACTATAACTCAGGAACCAAAAGGAGTACCAAACTGATATTTGACAGTGTCATTGATAAAAAAAACTAAGCACTAATACAAAAATATTAAAAGGCTACGATAAAGTATCCCGAACCGCGTATTAAGATAAAATGGCTTTAGAACTTTGATAACGATAAATGGTTAAAGTTCATTTCAAAATAGTAACTATTCACGTGGCTCAATCATGACTTCAATTATAAAAGGATAGAAATAATTAATTAATTGTAGAAAAATTCTCAAAAATTAAAATTTTTTTTAATAAATCAGAAATTATCAAATTAAAGAATGTGTTGCAGACCAACTTCAGGCACGCTTTCAGAAGCTTTAAAGTGATATATCAACCAGTCACATAGCTAAAATAATACAAAAGGTAGACCCAAATATGTACGGAAAGTCTATAGCAAATTTGAGAATTTTCCCCAAATTGAACACCAATTTTAGCTATACAAAGTATTCCGAGTTATAGCAAGTTTCATACAATTCAAATAGAGTGCGGAAATTTCAACTGTTGATTTTATATGTTATTTAATATAAACTTTTTTAGGCATTACTAACCCATCCTTGTTGGATGTCAAATACGTATCAAATATTAAAGTTTTTGATGAAAAATATAACTTAGAATTTTCCGTTGGACTCTATATTGTCTGTTATACCTAAAGCATCGCTCATAAAATCGTTAACCTTGCGCTGCGGAGTCGAAAAACGTCCAAGAAGTAGTGTATGGCCAAATCTAAAGGGGTTAAAAATATTTTTTGTGAAAATTTAAAAAAAAAAATTTTTTTCCAATACAATTACAATTGATCATAAGCTTTTGAAAAACGTCGTAATGGTAAAAACCCTGAAATAAGGGATGGAAAATGCTCACTCAGGTTCATGCTCATGCTCGATTTAAGTATATAGATATTAATCTCAATTCCATTCCATAGAGGTAATATAGAACAAAAGGGAATGACACGGGAAAGCAGTGGAATTGTGTCACTATGTCTCGGTGGGTGCGAAATGGTGTTAAACTGGGAACGAAATTTCTATTGCCGGTGTATATTAATTTGTACAATCACACACATTAACATGTGACCGTTTCGTAAAATTGATCCCGCTCGGTTGTATATCATATATATAACTTGAGTGTGGTATTTTCGAGCTTTGGAAATATTTTGTCCGTATTGCGATATCCCGCTTAGTCTTTGAAATACTTAAAAACTAAGCGGGGTATGAAAAAACGGAAAACAATTTTGTTCCTTTCCGAAGTTCTCAAATATCTGAATAATTTCCAAATTATTCTGACTCGCCGTTAAGATGGGCAATTTTCCTCATTTTTACCATGCTTCTATCCAAAATTCCAAAAAGTACCTTTTCAGTGAGCAATCCCATACTCCAGGCAACACATATTTTAAATTTTAGATTTCTAACCAAATGGACTTGGACAGGCCTTTAAGGGGGATAGCTTTTCCCTTTTTTCCCTCCCGGTAGGTTTTTAGGGACGTGGAAAATACATATCCAGTTTCAATTTCAGTGACTTATGCTTACACACCAGCATACGAAAAATCTAAAAATATATCATTACCTTTATGGTTTCCAGTACTGACAAAAAGAATGAGCCTAAAAATAGATTTTCATAAAAACAAGTTTTATAAAAAAAAAATATATTTCTATTGTAAAATTTTTTTTTAAAAAAAATTTTCTCGTGCGGAAATCGAACCTGGGATTCCAGGTTGCCAGTCAATATATATACCATCTGAGCTATATCGCCATTAGGGCGGGTCGATGGCTCAACGGAAGGGATCAAAATAAGAAACTTTGCCGGAGTAACCATACCTCCAAAAACGAATTCTGATGTCCCAACTTTTGACCTCCAAAAACGAATTCTGATGTCCCAACTTTTGACCCGTACACAGAACGAATTTACAAAATTCTAATTAAATTTTTAAACACCTTTCTCATACCAAATTTGTAAATACAAATAAAAAAAAACTTTTTAAAAAGGCACCAACAAAGAAATTTTTATTTTTATACAATTTTTATATGAAAGATAACAATTCACAAACGAATTACAAATATTTCAAACAAAAAAATTGTTGGGAATAAAATTTCATTTTAAAAGAAAATGTGATTGCTTTTACAAATTCCCATTGTTGGTGCCTACTGTTTTTCTGTGTTGAGTCAAATTTTGAAAAATCCCACTTTGAGCCATTTAGAGTGCCCTAATCGAGTCCAAATCTATGACCGACCCCTACTAACTTTGGAGGGCCGACCCACCAATGCCAGTGGCACACCCCCTTTAACCCCCTGGGGGTTCCCCATACAAATATTTCAAAAAATCACCATTTTTGGCGCTTTACAAATTGGTGATCAAATGTCCCACAAATCTGGATTTGAGGGAGAAACCATGGGAATCTTCCATTTTAGGTATAGGATGTGTTCAGCGAACTTATGTAAAACACTACGCGGAACATTTTTATGGAACATTCTAACCATCTAAATCTTGAATGAGAGGAAATTGTTGCTTATACACAAAAACATCTATCTGCTTTAAATGTCGATATGTTTTAATTGCAACTATTCCTTGAAAGTCGTAAAATCAAACTAAATAAATAATTCTATAGTGACAAAAAATACATTATTTCTTCAACTTAAAAATAGATTTAAAAAAAGTTACTGTCGTTAACTTTAAAATGTAAAGAGGATTTTGCCAATTAAAGTACCAAATTTTAATTAAAATTAAAATTTGGTAAATGAACTTCTTCAACATAAGAATTTAACTAATCACGTATTGCAGATTATAGCATTGTAACTCAGTGCATCGTTTACTAAAAACGTTGATTTTCAGCTAACGATGGTTGCCTTGCAAAATTCAAATGACGACATGGTATTCGCCTTCGAAATATGTCTGGGGAAAAACTATCCTCCAACGGTTAGGATGTAGATTATCTTTAACCCCTTGTGGACCAAGACTCGAAAGCGTTGGAAACTTTGTATTTATTGACTAAATCTTAATTAATATGCCTTCTTAAAGTTATATACAAAGTTTAAAATTTGTCAAGGACCTGAAAGGATATTAGTTATGACTGGTACTCCTAAGTACCGTTGGGTCAGGATGAATTAAAAAGTAAGAAAGAAACATTGGTTTTTTTTGTACTTTTAATAAATGAGTATTAAAGCATTTGTTAATTAATTGATTCCATGGTATTAAGAAACACAATTTATTTATCATTATAACATAAGTATTTTTCATTAATCGAAATTAGTGCCACCATATCTTAACCAAACAGCTGAAATTCAATTCAATTTATTTCTTATAATATTTATATTATTTACATTTGACTTAGAAGCAAAGAGTTTAGGAACTGCGTTCCTTTTCTACTTAGATATATAAATATATTTTTTAATTTATGAAATTTATGTACATTCCCTACGGGAAATTTTAACAAACTGTCACCGAACTGGCCCCTTTATATGAAATAGACTGGTCACTTTTACATGGCGTTGTCATAGGAGGTGGAAATTGATCCCTTGTGGCATGTCACAAGACAAATCCCAGGACAGGTCCCTGAAATTGAGAGTTCAGTAACCTGTCCTAGGATTTGTCTTGTGACATGTCACAAGGGGTCAATTTCCACCTCCTATGACAACGCCATGTAAAAGTGACCAGTCTATTTCATATAAAGGGGCCAGTTCGGTGACAGTTTGTTAAAATTTCCCGTAGGGTTATTATTAAACGGAAGGAAAAAAATTTACAAAAACCTTTATGAAGCAGACAGCTGAAATACATTTCGAATTACCGTTATTCTGAGAAGCCGGGGTCGCCAATAGTCGAAACAAGATCTTATTAGAAAAATTATAGTGTACTCTAACATACCTATGGTCCAAAGGTATACAACAACTTTTTTAAAATTTTATGAGCTCTTAACTGTAATGGTACTTTTAAGTACCGTTGGTCGACAAGGGGTAAAACTTAGTTTATAACTGGAATACTGCTTCTAAAATGTGACCTAATTTACTTTCTTTCAATGAAGACTAAACGAGAAAAAGTTGTTCTGTGCAAATTTTTGTTAATAAAATTGAAATGGCTAATATAATTCGTTTTCGGTTTAACTAAACCAAGTTTAACTGACATCCTAAAAACTCGGCCTTACACTTACTTAATTCAATATCGTATCTTTTTTGAATTTAAAGACTGAAGTAAACATGTTACAAACTTGTTAAAAAAAAAACTGTTGAACAAAAATTGAAAAAAAAAATGTTTTTGTCTGATCTTGACTTAATCGAGTTGATTCAGATGCAAAAGAAGTGTTTCCTTAATATTTTCCTACAAATAATAATAAATTTAAACTTTTGTTACCCAATAGGTTCAGAAATGGGTTCTTTAAAGGCTAAACATTAAAATTGCCTCTAAAATATGCTGTTTAATACATTACAAAAAGCACATTGAAATCACTTTTAAAAATGTATTGTATTATATATTATAAAGAGTACTTCTAAATCACTCTAAAAATGCAAACAAAATCTACTCGTATTGATGTGATGAAAATGTATGCCTAAAAGGCATACTTTATTAACATGATGTACATTAGACCGTACCTCAAAAAAAAAAAAAAGTTCGCCGTACACCCTCTAAAATGAAGTATTTTTGGAAGGCGATTTTAAAAAAAAAATTTTTTTTGCCGAACGTAGGGGTCGCCTTTTTTAATTTTTTGTTATAGCTTTGGCATTTAAAATCGGATTTTAAAGTGTGATATATCAATTTTTTTAAATTTAAAAAGGCGACCCCTACATTCAGCAACCAATATTTGAAAAAATTTTCTACTAGATTTAGCGAAAAACTTCCTTAGCAAAAGTTTAATGATTTTTTGCGAGCTTTAATTTTCTGATATTAGGTTGGTACATTAGGGTGGTAGCAACTTAGATCTGGTGGGTAACGAAAGATATAACGAAAAATGTAAACTGGAGACCCCCTACGTTCGGCAAAAAAAATAAAAACAATTTTTTTGAAACCTCCTTGCAAAAATACTTCATATTGGAGGGTGTACGGCGCACTTTTTTTTTTTGCCTGTAAGGTGGTACGCTCTAATGTACATACATCACTTTTTAATTACTAACAAAATGCTCAAGTTAAACTACTGATAACATGGGACACCACGTGTAAAATAAATCAGTGTTAGAGCTACATTGTAACTACATCACAATCAGTTGATGCTATTCGGAGTGCTTTTAAAATAACTTTTTTGTAATTACTTTTTTGCTGGAAAATATAATGAAATTTGAGTTTTATTATAGGAAGATACAAATTAAATTTAAAGCTTTAAATGTAAAATGGGAAATATAGGAAACTTTATAAAACTATTTGTATTATTATAGTTTAGTTAAACGGTTAAGACGATGAACTCTCAAGCACAAAGCTTCTAGTTCGAATCTCCCCTTTTGCAAATGTTTATTATAAGATGTGTTCTAGTTATTCTAGTTATAGGATGTCTTCAGCTAACTTATGTAAATCTCTATGAGGAATAACTTTCAGAAACATTTTAACCCTCTAACTTTGCAATTAAAGGGAATTTTTTGGCACTTAAAAAAAAAACACCCGTAGATTGAGGAGTTAGAGGGTTAAAGTCTTTGACCTTAAACAGTGATTCTAGGTTATTTATTTCAATCGTTAAAATATAGACTTTGCTGTACTAAAATTTTTTTTTGAAATTGTGTTTAGCTGCCCCCAAGTTTGGGGCAGTTTCGAAGATTTGGGTTCCTTTATTAGAAAAATATTAGAAAATATGCAAATAATTAGGATAGATTTCACAAAAATGAAAGCTAATATACATATCGTCACCTAAAATGCAAAAGAGCGTAACAACAAACAAATTTAAGCCGATTTTCTGATTTATTATGATGCACTAGGCTAAATTACATTTCCCTACAAAATTTTAAACTTATATGTCGAAATAAGTCTATAGTCGTGTTTTAAACAAGAGAAGAAAATATAGAATATCTTTAATTCTACAACGTTTTTTTTTTTGGTTCTAGTGTAAAAAAATAAAAAGTGTTGTTATGCCCTTTTGCATTTTAGGTGACGATATGTAGATCTTCGTTTTGAAAGTAATTTTTAAAAAATACTTAGTGGTTAAGAAATGAGTTTTGAAGAAAAAGTGGTGAAGTATCCCCCCTCTACCCTACCCTAATTAGGGGATTGAAATCTGAAATCTAAATAAGTGAGAAAAATACTAGTTCTCTGGAAATTCACTCAAATAAAATTGCTGCATTAGCCAAATCAAAAAGGAATTCTTATAATTTTAGGAGTTTGTAATCGTCACATTAAAATAAATTATACGCACATAATAGGAAAGTCCATTTTTAGTAAAACTGCGTAGTCAGATATGTAAGTTTATCATGATCAGTTTGTCATGGTCAGATTATGTCACCTCAGAAGTCCTTTTAAAAGGACTTTAAATTTTCGAAGGATGGATTTTTGGTAGTTTTGTTATTTCAAGTGAAAATAACATTCATTTGTATAGCCGTTAACATATAGTTTCTTTAAAAGAAACGACAAACAATTTGAAAAAAAGAAAAGAAAAAGGTGTAATGTTTGAACCCATTATTAACATCCTAAATCCCCTGGATGGCTGGAAATATCAAACACCTCAACTTTAGAATTCTTTTCTCTATAATATATCGAAATTTTATCAATATCGGAGTTTATCGTATGAGTAATATAAACACCTCGTCAGTGCTTTTAAAAAAAGACTCTCGACTAGAAAATTTCAATGCTAAATTTTATACCAAAAATAATTAACTCGTTAAAGACCAGTTAATTTCTCTTGAAATCACAGTTAGCTTTTTGCAAATATATAAACCTTTATTACCATGTATAGAGTATAAATATTTTTTTTTTTTCATTTATGTTATCCCATTTGCAAAACTGAAGGCACAGCAATTCATGTAACTCGACACGCAGAATAACATGTGTGATGCATGAGAAATACAAATGGTTAAGACAAGGCTACAACTGCAAGAAACTTAAGATGACAGCAAGAAAGAATACTCGTATTTATGCACAAACTGTTACCGACACACACAAGTACCTACTTTTTCGCACATAAACAAGCACACGCACACATATACCAAAATATGAACGTCAGCCAAATCACTTAATATATAAATGCTGCAACGTACTAACTATATGGCTTCATAAATATATATGCATATTAGGAGGGATCATAATGTAATTGTAAGACTTGTTGATAAATAGAGCCCCAACTTTGAACTCGCAGTGTAAACAACTTTTTACCACAGTGGCACTGTTTGCCGATGAAATGGATTTTAGAATTCTTTATTTTTTACAATCGCGAAATAATAAAAGGATCTGAAATGAATTTAAATGTTATTTTTTCTGGGTTTTTATATTTTTACAAAAGTTGCCTAAATTTCGGTTAAAAAAATAATAATTCTTTTCGAAAATTTAGTGATTTTTAAATGAACTAACCAATTTAAATTTCTCGATCCTCACTAATTCATATGTTCATACAGTTATTAAGTCTGATTTTGGTTCTTCATATATCTTAAGGTTTACCAACAACAGCAGTTAGTCGAGTATATGATGGTAATGCATCTTCATACAAATAATACATGTATGATTTTATGTGTGAATGTATGTGTTTCGAGGAAAGTCTATTCATTCTATACGTGTGTTTGTTATTGAGTGCACATTCATATTTTTGAATAATGCGGACATTCGAGTGTTGTATGGCAGAGTACACTGTAATTTCAGATGATGTTAAGAAATACATGTGTAACACTGAGTGTTATATTGACTTTATGAAAGCGGATGTGTGCTAAAACGCGTACTACAAAGCATAAAGCTATTTTAAAGCAACAAGATTATAATATAAATTTCACAAATGGCTATGTAATATGCTTACATATAAACAAGGGTTGTCTTACAATTCAAAGTCTATAGTGTTTATGCATAAAAAACATTATAAATATTATGTAAAGATTACACTGTGCAACACATAAAAAGTGTGGGGGGAATTCCAGCGACAGTACTAGGTTAGAATAGTTAGAACACAAAAGCGTTTAGCGCCGGTACACTTAAAATAATACGTCAGTAGAAAAATCTGTCAAACGGGTTTCAAATCGGTTTGAATAGTTTTTAACAAATTTTTAGTTTACAGTAGATTTTCATAACAAATATTTTTGTGGAATATTTTAATCCTCTAGCTCCTCAACTAAAGGGATTTTTTGGCCCCTTTTCAAAACGGCCACATACGACCCGTAAGTTGAAGAGTTAGAGGGTTAAAATGTTCCGCAAAAATATTTGTCATAAAATTCTACTATAAGTTTCTGAAGACATCAAAGTTTAAAATTGAGGTTCAACGCCAGAAATAAGTCAGAACTTAAAATATGTTTAAGAGTTAATTTCGTAATTATTCAGTTTGGCGCCCATTAGAGCACCCATTTGTGCAAAAGTGATATTTTTCACCTCCCCACGCATTTTCTTGTAGATTGGGCGTAAAAAATAATATCCCCGCGAAAATTGATCTTCTCGGATTAAAACAGGCCAGTCACCCGCGGCTTTTAGCCCTGAAAATGGACTAAAATTAATTCTAAGTTTATTTGCGCATAACTCTTAAAGTAAAGGTTTTACAGAAAAATACTAAATAAACATATCTACAGACAATAATGTGGCTAGTATTTTTCTCATACACATTTTTGATGTATGGATGACGTGTTATGGTGATTTATGTGGTTAAAATAAAAGTGATTTGTATGGTTATACACAAATTTTGACTTTACCACTTAATCACCACGACGCGTCATCGATACGTCAAAACTGTGTATGAGAAAAATTCTAGCCACATTATTCCCTGTAGATATGCTTATATAATATTTTTCTATAAAACCTTTATTTTAAGAGTTATAGCGCAAAGAAGCTTTGAATTAATTTTAGTCCATTTTTAGGACTAAAAGCCGAGAGGACCAATTTTGGGGGTAGGTATGATTTTTACGCCCAATTTACTGGAAAATGCGTGGGGAGGTGAAAAAAATAACACTTTTGCAAATTCCATATACTTCAAGTATATGCTCTAGTGCTTTGTGCTTTGTCCCAAAGACAAAAATCAAAAAAAAATTTGTGTCTCCGATTTCGACGAAAATAATTTTTTTTTGTATATATACTAAAATTACTTAATATTGTAAATATTATCCTTTCTGCTATAACATACTCTGCCTACACTAGAGGTCGCCAAAGTCGCTAAATTTTTAACATAGAATGTAATGAAAAAAGATGAATTTTGTGGATCTTACAAAAAAATTGGTTAAAATTCATTTTTAGAGGTATCTTTAAATATTTCAATATATTCAAATCAATAAAAAATAATAAAATTTTTAAAAAATCTACAAATTAATCTTTGAATTTTTACAATATTTTTGCTGGGAGCCTAAAAATATCAATAGTTAAATGGAACTTTAAAAAAAAATATGTGAATTGATTTTAAAATTTTCAAATTTTTTGTTATGCTCTTATAATTTTATATCAGAAAAAAACAAAGAAAAGAACCAATTTCTTAATTTAACTATAAAAAAAAATGTTTTCCAAATGTCAAAAAATAAATTTTTGTGATTTAATTTTTTATGGGTTACGAAAAAGTTTCCAACTTTCTGAGATTTTAATAAAATATTATAATTTTTATTATGGAAAAATTGAGGTAATATTATTTTAATAAAAAAGTATAAAATTTAGCAAAAACACATCATCTGTTTCATTAATAAATCCTTAAATACATATACCTAATTTTTGGTTAAAATCCTAAAAATTACCAAAGTTTGATAATATATTAAAAAAAATTATGTTAATTGATTTTCATATTATTTAGCGTGTTTTTTAATCACCTGGATTTAGAATTTTACATACAAAAAATGGATTTATTAAATCCAAAAAAAAGCTGGATTTAATAAATCCACAATAAAGGCACAAATATATGAAACAGCCTATTAATTTAATTAAAAAAAAAATGCAAATAAAAATTAAAAGAGAAACAAAAAAATTAAAAAACTAACAAATAAAAGGTTTTTATTAAATTTTTTTTATGAAATATGTTTAGAAAAAATAACTACACCGCACCAAATACATATTTTTCGTCTTGGACATGGAGAAATAGCTCAAATAGAAATGGCAATTTTTGACTCTGCAGTAAGTAATTTAATTAAATCCAATTAGTGAATATTAAATATTGCAATGGAATTTTTCAATTGTGTAAAAATATAAATTGAAGTGATAAAACTGAAAAGGCAGACTGTTTATTGCTGTTTTATGTAAAATATAATTATAAATTAAAAGTTAAAGTAAAATCCTTCATCATCGAATTCGGTATTAAAAATTAGGGTGAAAGAAGTGTCGGACAGAAAATTTTTTTAAAATAGGAAGAATCTAACCCCATCTGTTGAGCACTTTTAGAAATACTTTTTGGATTTAATTAATCCAAGTGATTAGAAAAAACGGCTTTTATTCGTTTTGTTAGGAATAGACCTTTACTTATTATATTTAAAAGAAATATCTACCAATTTTATTTATAGAAATCAAAACAAATGATTTTTTTTAAAGACTCTCTTTTATATCTCATTCACGTAATAAAAGCTACATAAATTTAATTTTTTAATTAAATTACCTACCAGCTGATTAAAAAAAAAACAAAATCTATTTTTGAACTCTGGGAGCAATTTCACTAAACTATTACCGCTAAAAACACTACCATGAACATTTTTGTGCAACATTCTAACCCTCTAACTTTTCAATGAAAAGGAATTTGTTGGCCCCTTTTTAAAAAGGGACAAAAACGACCGTAGTTAAAAAGTTAGAGGGTTAAAATGTTCCACAAAAATTTTTCTCGTAGTGTTTTACATAATTTTGCTGAACACATTCTATACCTAAAATGGAAGATTCCCATAATTTCTTTCTTAAAATCTAGGTTTGTGGGACAGTTGAGCGCCAATTCTGAATAAGTACGAAATTAACCCTTTAACACATTTTTAGTTTTTACTTATTACTGGCATTGAAGTTAAATTTTCAATACTGATGTCTTAAAGGACTTATAGTAGAATTTCATTACAAATATTTTTGCGTAACATTTTAACCCTCTACCTCTTCAACTTACGGGTCATTTTTGTCAGTTTTTAAAAGGGGGCCAAAAAAGTCCCTTTAATTGAAGAGTTAGAAAGTTAAAGGGTTCCACAAAAAAATTCTTCGTAGTGTTTTACATAAGTTCGCTAAACATACTTAAAACGGAGGATTGGCACGGTTTTCTATTTTAATCCTATTTAATTTTTTTTGTTTTAGAAAAATCATTTTAAGCATTCAAAACGCATATTTTATGAGAAGCATTTTTTATTAATCGATTTTATCCAAATTTGGCACAAATATGGCTTGACCTTATATCAATTCAAGTGCTAAATTTCATGGTAATCGGTTTTAAAAAGATTTAAAGATAAAGGAAATTTGGCAGGACTAAGAGTCCTTGCTTCGATTTTGATCAAAATTGATACAAACATTTCCAGTTTTATGTGTATCTCAATGGATACTTTTTGTAATTTTACGTCCATTTATGTAGCTAATATAATATTTTTAAATTTCAGGAGGTGGGCGTGTCCTTGGCCCAATATTTTCAAATATTAAACTTTTTCTTAACTAGGGGGTTCTATGTCAGTGTACCAAATTTCAAAACTCTGTCTACACTCCTTCTATTTTTGTTCAATCGTTATATGGGATCAAAGCACTGTGCGCCTGTTGCCTATCCCCGAACCCAAATTGGGTTAATGTCCGTAGGTGCAATATCGAAACCTGTTTAACTAAAAACATATTGTATTAACCAAATTTCTGTTTCCAAAAATGTCGGTTGGTTGCATCGGAACAAAGGAGTTCATTTGCTACAATAAAATTGATTTTTCTGTTAACCATTGAGGCTAATATTTCTTGTTACATTGTGTTATCAAAAATCCTACATATAATGTTAAATCTTACTACATGCTTGCGATAAAAGATGCTGTTGAAGTAAGTAGTCAGAATATATTTTAATGTGTTTGTCATAGAAACAGACTAACCGACTGAACTCGTTGCAACTAATATTCTTAAATTTAAGTTTTAACTTCAAGTAGAAAAGTAGTCATATTTTCCAATCCAAAGTAGTTGTGGTAGCACTAACAGTTGTTTTAGTAGTTGTGTTGGTGGTGCGAGTCGTAACCAAAAACTCTAAATAAGTAAAATGCAAACATAATTTATTAGTTCTTCATTTTATATGAAAATGTCACATTATCTCAGCACTAACCCTCACATGACTATAAAATCTATGTTTATTTGTATGTATGGAGATATGCCATACCACAGACAAAATTCCAAACTTTAACTAATCTAACATGTGTATTGTATGTAAAAGAATAACGAGACTGACTGACTTTCTAGCGGACCCAAAATCGCCCATCGCCAACCACTGCTGCTAGGAGTTTGGAATCCCCAATCCCAATAAGACGGGATTGGGGAAATATTTACGGGAAGGAAAAGGAGGTCTAGCCTAACTCCTTTGTATAGAATTAGAACTAATTAAAAAATTTATATTCTGGAATATTGGCTACACTGAGAGAATTATCTGCATGATATTACTGAAATTTTGCATAAAACCCAATGAATTTTCACTGGAACTTGTCCATTGAAACCTTTCGTTGTGTTAATGAAATTTTTCATTACATGTTGTGAAAAATTTCATTTTGTTTATTAAAAGTATCATACAACCCATGAAAAAGCTTCATTAAAACTAGATTAATAAAATGTATGAAGATTTGCTATAAATTTTAAGAAATTTTATGTTTACTTTTGAATTTTAGTTTACTGAAAATTATCTCTAAGATAATTTTGCTAGACAATTTAGCAAAATTTTCAGTGAAATGGGGGTTTAAAAACTGACAAAACTTTTAAATTTAAAATATATATACTTTGGAGTATAGATAAACTCAGGGAAAAAACCTTCATTATTTTTATGAAACAGTCACCATCGACGGAAATCTATGAAGAAGAATTATATTGATTATATTTGAGTGTTATTTTTTGTTCGGTTTAAGATAAAATATGACAAATTTCAAATAGAATTCACAATTTATTTTACAACAAACGCAGAAAAAACTTATGAAAAAAACTTTCCTGGAACCAATGGTTGACCATTAATGCATTTTCATGTACAACCAAACACATTCATCAGATTGTATTTATGGGTTGCTCTCTAGGTTATAATGCAGATTTTAGTTCTTTTGTATTTGCGTTAATTTTTTCATAAAAATAATGAAACTTTTCATAAGATTTTATGGAGCATTTTTCAAAATTTCTTAATCATATCTTAAAATAATCCCAGTGTAGAAAATCATTACCAGATATGTGGTTATGTAACTACATACTTGGTAATGGTAACTAGTTACTTTTGTTATTACATTTCTTATTACCTTTATATGGCGATTTCGCGAAAAATAATGAGTTGTCGTTACACACCAGCATACGAAAAATCAAAAAATATATCGTTACCTATGTGCTTACCAGTACTGACAAAAATAATGAGTTAAAAATAGATTTTCAAAAAAATAAGTTATATAAAAAAATTTTTTTATTGTATTTTTTTTCTTAAATAAAATTTCCTGGTGCGGGAATCGAACCTGGGTCTACAGATTGCCAGTCAACTGCTCTACTATCTGAGCTATATCGACATGTAATATTTAAAAGATAAAAACATAATTTACCTGCTGCACACAAGTAAGCTTACTCGTCAACATACAAAAAATCAAAAAATATGTGGTTACATATATCCTTACCAGTGTTTAAAAAATATTGAGTCTAAAAATAGATTTCAAAAAATTTTCAAAAAAATCTAAAAAATTATTTTCTATTTGAAATAGTGATAAAAATAAGTTATTATCAGTAACTCATTATTATATGTTTTAATATAATGCAGAAGGTAAGTGGGTGTCATTACTGGTACTCCAAAAAATAATGATATGTCATTACCGTTTCTACACTGGGAATATTATCAGTATTTTTTATTTATTTTTTTTTTTTTTTGGGGGGGGGGAATGTGCCATATCTCGAAAACTGAAAGAGATAGCTTAAAACGACAAATTTTTTTAACCTTGTCAAACTCGCCAACTCGGAGCTAAATTCGGTAAAATATTATGTTGGCAATATTTAAAAAACTAAGTTAGTAGAAAAAGTTAGTTAAACGTCTTGTATGCTGGTTCTGAGCAATTTTTTTTTGCTGAAATTGTGTTTTAAGCAGAAGGTTTATTTTTTCATTACTAAACTGATTTTGAACTAATATTTTGTTTTTTGTTGTCAAAATTGTGCTGATAAATATATTTCTACACCGAAAAAATCCATGCGTTATAAGTAATTGAGACACAATTTTGTGTATATTATATATAAATATTTTTATATTTTTTTATATTATTAGATTTTTAATAAAATCATATCGACAATTTGGAAGTTTGGACACTTTCATATTTTACAGAATTTAAAAAAAAAAATCAAAAAAAAACACAATTTCTACAATATACTTAAATTTTCAGCAAATAGATTAACTAAAGTACAATCTATCTACAAGCTTTTTGAATTTTTTTTAATCTACTAATATTTACATATTATTTTTGAGTGTAACGATAGATTTGGAAATTGTTAGATCTCTTTTTCAGTCACTTTATTTTCCATAGATAATCTTGTGTGTGTTTGTTTTACTTCGCATTTTGTCAACTTGTTTTAAATAAAATATTAACATTTTGTCATTTATGTTTTTGCCTTTGTAATAATATCATTGGTTAACTTTGGCAGGAATAAGAGAAGCAAACAGCTAGTGTTTTTGGTTCATATAGAAACCAACGAAGCATTTTGCATAAACACACAATTTAAAATAATGTTTTCAACGTGATGGCAATTAATTAAGTACAAGCAAGTTCTAGATGTTCTTTCTTCTTTTTTTTTTTTTTACTAACTACGTATAGTTAGTAAACTGTTTACACATTTTAAATTGTTTACATTTTTAAAAGGGTGAATATCTAAGGAAAATATTTAATGGTTATCTTTAAAATTGTTGGTAAATATAAAAGTAATTTCGCTGTTTTACCGAAGGTTTGCCACCAAGTCTCTCACCGATTTGCATGAAATTTGTTTGAGTTTTAGGGAAGAAAAAAATATAGAAAATGTGCATTATCTACACTGAAAATAGCATCAAGCATAAACAATTTTAAATTAGACAAAAATAGCTTTGAGATTAAACTTATTGCGTTTTAATTTTAACTTAAATACACTAATATAAAAAGTCTGTAAAAAAATTGGTAAAAACTACTAAGAATTAGTTAAAAATTATGCTGCAGAAGAAAAACTGCTAAATTCGCAGATTATTTTTGCTATATATAGTAAGATAGGAGTAGCAAAAATAAAACTGTTAAATATAAAGAAAAAAAAAATTTTTTTTGTTGTAGTTTTTGTTTTTTTTTTTTTAATATTTTGAATGTTTAATAACGCTCCTAGACGAGAACAAGAAATTCTCATTGAGTTTGTTATATAACTTAACAAATATTTCCAGAAATCCTAAAAACATCATCCCCTGACGATTTCCTTAGGCAAGAATGAAATCCGGATAGGGACATGCCTTCAGCAAAATGTCAAAAATTTTGTTCAAAAATTGTTCGAATAATTTAAAATGTCCATATTTCGAATAACGAATAATTCGAATAATTTAATACGATTAATCGAAATTGATAAAAAAATTAATAAAATGTTTTAAAAATATATATATATTTTATTAAAGTAAATATGGAATTTGATTAAAATTTATTTAACAAATTTTAAAAAAACATCTTAAATATCAAAGAAAAAACAAAAACATCAACAGTAGTGAGCACTCTGCATTCATAATATCCTTTAGCAAAGGGTATTATCCGAAGCCATAGGATTCGTATTAATAAATGGCAAATTAAAAGACAAATAAACATTTCCAGGTGTTTTTTATTTGAAAAGATAAATAATGTTTAATGAGAACTAGATAACCTTTTATATATATGAACTTTTCAGAGCCCAATTCAGCTAACTCTGCTAGAAACAAATTTGTCAAAATTAATCACAAGGTTTTTTTTAAATTTCCTGCAAATAGTTGCTAAAATCAAATAATGGGATGGAGGGACGTAAACATGGAGGGAAAATCTGGCTAATTTTTATAAAATGCTAAATTTAAAGAGAGGACAGAAGTAATACAAATTTTTATAAAATATGATCTCAATTATAATATATTTGTTTTTATGAATTTTAAAAGAGTTTGCGAAACTCTTTTTGTCCTTTTTTTTAAATAAAATTATTAAAAATACAACAAATGTATGTATATTATTTTACATAACATTTTTTCGATTAATCGATTAATTTTAAAATTTTATTCGATTAATCGGTTAAGAAAAAACCCGAATAATTATTTGAACGATTAATCGATTAAATTAAAATGTCGATTAATTGAATACCCTATTTCTGATGTCCTTATTTTATAAGTATTTAGTGAAAAAAGTCTGCTAATTTTAGCAGTTCTTTCTGCAGCATTTTAACTATTTTTTAGTTGCTATTTTTCTAGATTTATTTCCATGAGTGTACGGATTTGTTTTTTTTTTTTTTGGATTTTTATAGACTTTTTGAAAATATTTGGGTATAGCATGAGTATAAAAAAGTACTGCACCTCAGGTTTCACCTTAAGCGTCTAAAAATCTTTCAGTTTTCTCTTCACTGTCAAACAAATTATAAGTAAATGTATGTGTGTGTGTGTGTGAGTAAAGTGTTACCCAGAATTTTTTAACCAACATCTTATGTGTGCTAAATTTGTGAATATATTTCCGTTTTCAGTAAGTTATTTTGCGTTAAATAAAATAATTTTGATCGTGGTTTGAATGTCGTAGATATAGCTGAGTTAATAAAAAAATCGTTTGTGTAATATAGAGCATAACACATATCCATAAGCATTTTGTGTGGGTTTGCTGAGCAACTATATTTATTAAAAGTTAATAATATTTAATAATAATATTTTATTTTTAATGGTGGGAAATACATACAGGTCGCAAATATTAAGATATTTTGATGTAACTTGGTACACCGACTTAGGTCGGCCCAAGGACGAAGCCTGTTAATTTTGGTTAAAATCGGTCTATGTTTAGACTCAGTGCCCATATAAGGGTCCCACCAAAATTATATTGTTTATACGCTGCAGGTCGCAAATATTAAGATATTTTGATGA
This sequence comes from Leucophora obtusa, assembly GCA_949987735.1. Taxonomy (NCBI): domain Eukaryota; kingdom Metazoa; phylum Arthropoda; class Insecta; order Diptera; family Anthomyiidae; genus Leucophora; species Leucophora obtusa. The sequence goes on along the minus strand of OX465296.1, from coordinate 205,619,486 downwards.
AATTTGGTACACAGACCTATGTTGGCACAAGGACGAAGCCTATTGATTTTGGTGAACATCGGTCCATGTTTAGACCTAGTGCCCATATAAGGTCCCCCCAAAATTGGCTTGATTACAAACTGCAGGTCGCAAATATTAAGATATTTTAATGAAATTTGGTTCGCTGACTCACATTATAGAAAATTTTGAGACAAGTCCCATTTTAACCCATTCGAATTTCGGATCCAAACATTAGTTGGCTTTTAACTAGACTGGTGTAGGGTATTGTATAGTCGGCATGTCCGACTTTAACCTTTTTACTCGTTTTTGTTTGAGTTTGTCCAAAAAGAAGCTGCTTCTTTTCCTCCAAACTAGAGCAGGTTGCTTTGGAACCGGTTCTAGAACCAGTTATAGAACTGGTTCTGCAACAGTGAAACCTTACATTTTGACTCCAAGGAATCAGATCTGGAACCTGTTCCATGGAACCGGTGGTAAAAAGACCTATTCTAGAACACATTCAAAGTTAACCAGTTCAAAAAAATTTTGCTGGGAACTTGTATTAAATCTTCATCATATTTATGAAATAGTTAAATTGGAAGAAAACCTGTTAAGAATTTTCATGTTTATGAAGTTTTTTTAAATATGAAGAAACTTTTCATAAGATTTTATGAAACATATTTCATAAAGTGTTCATCATTTCATAGAATAATATCATTTTTTTCTTTTTTTTAAACCCCTTAACCGGCTGCCCAAACAGCTGGAATTTGAAAGCTGAAATTCGGTATTTATGTAGCTACCTTCTACAATGAAAACCACCATTAAGATGACAGCTTTTAGAAACTCCTACAGAAAGCGGCAAACTGTGATGTGCTTACCAGTACTAACAAAAATAATGAGTCTAAAAATTGATTTTCAAAAAAATAAATTATATAAAAAAAATATTATTTATTGCATTTTTTTTTTTTTAATAAAATTTGCTGGTGCGGGAATCGAACCTGGATCTACAGATTGCCAGTCAATAGCTTTACCATCTGAGCTATATCGATATCCCAGTGTAGAAAATCATTACCAGATATGTAGTTATGTAACTACATACTTGGTAATGGTAACTAGTTACTTTTGTTATTACATTTCTTATTACCTTTATATGGCGAAAATTCAAAAAATATATCGTTACTTATGCACTTACCAGTACTGGCAAAAATAATGAGTCTAAAAATAGATTTTCAAAAAAATATATTTTTTGTTGTATTTTTTTTTTTAAATAAAATTTCCTGGTGCGGGTATCGAAACTGGGTCTACAGATTGACAGTCAATAGCTCTACCATCTGAGCTATATCGACATGTAATATTTAATAGATAAAAACATAATTGATCTGCTGCAGACAAGTAAGCTTACTCGCCAACATACAAAAAATCAAAAAATATGTGGTTACATATATCCTTACCAGAGTTTATAAATTATTGAGCCTAAAAATAGATTTCAAAAAATTTTCAAAAAAAATCTAGAAAATTATTTTCTATTTGAAATAATAATAAAAATAGGTCATTATCAGTAACTCATTATTATATGTTTTAAAATAATGCAGTGGGTGTCATTACTGGTAGTCCAAAAAATAATGATATGCCATTACCGTTTCTGCACTACGTAGTTAAAACACTATAATTGGGAAACGAAATAGAATCGAAGTGGAGGCGAGAGAAATGAAAGCACGAGACATCTGGAATATAGTAGTATTTTGGAAGATGACAAAGCAATTTGTGATATAATTTTGTTTTTCTTTTCCTTTTCTTTTCCTTGATATTTTAGATGTTGGATAACGCTCCTAGATGAGAATAAGAAATTCTCATTGCCTTTGTAATCAAACCTTATAAAATCCGGATAGAGACATGCCTACAACAGATTATTTGTTTTTCACAGTTTGTTAAATAAGTTTTGGGATTTTAGCACATTTAAAAATCTTCACTTCAGTAATAAAATTCTTTAAAGTTTCAATGAAAATTTTCATCAAAACTCGTGATTAAAGATTCATAAAATTAATGAAATTCTTAATAAAATTAATAGAATAATTCAGCCTGTAAAGAGCTTTCTATAAAACAATTTCATTTATTACACTATGCGATAGTCAAAATCGGGATGGGATGAAACCAACTGGAAATGTTATATCGGTCAAAAATAAGTTATACGTGTCCCGGCGTTTCGCTGGGTCAACCCTAGGAATCGAGATATATATTTTTTTTGACATAACTCGAGAACCACTAGTCCGATTTTTCGATTAAAAAAATTAATTATAATTCCTTTAATCTGTTAATATAACGTTTTTCTATATATTCAACAGTTTTGCCGGTAAAAATAAATGTTTGTTACCGCTACCATAAAAATCAATAACCTTTTGTTTATTACTTTTTTTTTTATATTTTAGGCAAAAAATATTTTTTTCTTCATACATTTATTTTTAATGGCAAAACTGTTGAGTATATAGAAAAACGTTAAATAAACAGATTAAAGGAATTGTAATTTCTAATTTTTTTAAAATTGTTTGAGCAAAATCGGACTAGTGGTTCTCGAGTTATGTCAAAAAAGACCACCAAAGGTCAAATCGATATATCTCGATTCCTAGATGTGACCCAGCGAAACGCCGGGACACGTATAACTTCTTTTTTACCGATATAACTTTCCCTGGTAGTTTGAACCCTTCCCGATCACTGACCCCTACCATTTGTCTCACAGTGTTATTATTAAAGTTGGTTGTTGTCGGTGCTAGACTGCAGTGAAGAGTTGATAAATAAAAGGTATTTAGAACATGCAAAAAGTTTTATGAAGTTGCAGCATATTCTGCGGATATACAAAAACTATCTAATGAAAGAATTCATTAAATTAACAAGTTTCATAAAAGCTTCATTAAATTCTATAATAAATTTCAATAAATTAATAAAGTTATTATTAAATTAATTAATTTAAAAAATTTAATTGCAATTCAGCCAATGAAGCGCTATATATAATTCATAAAACAATTCCATAGAAGTCCAAAATTGCAAATAATAATTATAAAACACTTTCATGGAAATTAATGCATATCACTAGAGCAAGGAATTCTATGTAAATGCATGTTTTTTCTCGATAGT